>MJUU01027779.1:148905-191572 GCA_002080025.1 Modiolus philippinarum
AGTTATATTCTCATTTTCTTCTTCCATTGCACTTGAAACTTTACCACTTTGTAATTCCAACTTTTCCACATACAACTTCAACTTTTCAGCACACTTTGAAGCCTTTAATATAAATTGTTGCTCTTCTGGTGGTTTTATCTCAGTTAACATAATTCCAACACTACTTTGAATCTCATTCTGCAGAATATTCCTGTACCGTGTTCTCACACCTTTTAAATGGCTTAGACTTGACATTTTATCTTTCACTTTTCTTTTCTTTCTTTAGTTCACTTCCCGGGTTTCGGCACCATACAATGTTGCGTAGGTATTTGTTAACACCAACACCGTTTTCTTTGTGATTCTCTAGGCATCATACAAACATAATCCTTTACAATTTTAACATTTATTCTGGCATACTCTTTACATAATTTTAATACTGATCTAATTAATTACATTTTAAGTTCATTTATATAGAAAAATAAAGTCCATGAAGCACGAGCTGTCCGTGAAATTAAAGATTACAATACAATTGCAGTAGCTAAATACGGAGACACATTTGGAGTTCACATTTGGAGTTCATAAACGGAGTTAGCACAATTTTAACAGGTACCAAAAACGGAGAACAAAATACATCACCAACAAAGCACATTGCGGTTCGCTACACTCGGTAGTTGTTTACCAGTAATAGGGTATGTAAGTCTCGTCATGTGACTCACGAGAATCCACGATAAACAGGCAATTCGAAAACGTTTCCCGCCAAAACATGACGTCTGGGAATCATGACGTTCAAATTCTTGTTTGAAACGTCATATATCTTTGTTTAAAATGAATTTTCGGGTATAATTTTTGATCCCGGAAGTTCCAAAATTGTACGAGACTTACTAGCCCTATTGGAGGAAACGTTTTTCTATCACTAATATAGACTTTACCTTATCAAATATACTTGAGTCAAATTTCTTTTGGAATATTCGGCCACCTACAATGCAAATTACATAAAAGATCTCAAGTTATTTATGTGATAGAAAATTTTTTACGAATAGTACTACGAAATGCATTTCTTTTTTTGCAAACACTCTAGCGAAAAATCAAAAAGATCTCTCATCACTTTCAGTATGTAAAGTTTGAGACTGGTGCTGTTGAAATAGGTACCATGTTTGCATATATTACGAATCATGGTAAATAATTATGTCCCTGATCGAGGACATAGTAAGGATAGTCAAAAAAAAAGAAAAAAAAAAGAAAAAAAAAAAACTGTCAACGATAGAACAAAGGCAATATTTATGTGGCATTGTTCGACATCTAGCAAGTGAATTTCGCTCGGTGCTAGGAGTGAAATAACTGTAAATTTAGCTTCTGCAGATGGCCATTTCAATAATTTGTGTCCCATCAGTGCAGATGAAATCAAAAATGTTTTTGCCGTAAGAGATTGAAGAATTTCCATTTATAATAAGACTCAATTTTCACGATTCAATCTATAAAACTACGAGGTTTATATAAATACAATATATCAAATTTACATTATTTCATAAAAATACCCAAAATACATGCTCTGAACAACTTACCCTTTTGCAGTAGTCTCCATGACGGAACCAACCCATTCAGACCATTCATATTTTGCTGAAAAGATAAGTTATTTGTTATGCCATATTTGCACCAGAAAGCATTAATGAATATGGTAAAAAAGTTATGACAATGTTTTTTTGATTTGTTTTATTTGTTGTATATATAAGAATACATTTTAACTGAAGAATTTGACGAAAAAAAAACTTCGCTCCGATGTGGATCTGAACCGTAAAAAAATGCTTTGGAAAAATCAATATGTCATTAGTACCTTTATCCGAGAAATGATTTTACGTAATACTTTTATTTAAAGATATGTTTTATCAGAATTCAAAAGTCAGTCCAATATTCATCTGTGTAAACGTTAGCCCTACTGGAAATACACGATTTATGATTTCGTGCTACCCAACTAGGGCCCGGAATCTCCCTCCTCATTTGATCACACAATAATACTAATTGTGTATTTTTTGACAAAATTAATAACGATAACCTCATTAAAGATACAGAATTTTAATTTCTGATGGTGGATTTTAGCACCAATGTTTTTAGTTCAACAGGATGTTGGCCAATGATGTTATACATGTTCACAGAGTAAAGTCAAAATGTTTCCTTTTGTTAACAAGAATTGTATGCTATGCGCTGACATGTTAAAATACGACGAGCTTGTCTCAGAGTTTAGTAAAACATCCACAAATCTCTGATTTCATCTTCTATTCGCAAGAATTAAATTTTATTCTATATAAATAAAGGCACTGAAACATTCAATGTCACAGATTTATAATATTTTTTCTTGCTTCTTGAACCAACCTTATACTACTCAATTATCTGGTTAATTTATTCTTTCTGCATTGCTTCCATGGCTACTTCAAATACACAAATTTTGCAAAGAATCTTTACAGCAAAATTTACACCTATCCAGTACTTACGAAAATGCCTCTATACTGGTGAATTTTGAGTACTTACCATAACGCAAATATCAAATAATCAGTACCATAAGACTAACGACGTCAGAACTGTTAACGATGATATAATAAATAAAAAGTTGGAGGACATTCGATTAAAAAAAAATAACATGTCAAAAATTGTAACCTCATTTTTCAGATAGATACGAATTCTGGTAATGTCTACGCATTCTTGTGGTTAATCTTGTACAATAAATCTTAATGCACCCTCAAACATCACTAAGTTTGTTAGTCCCAAAAATCTCCCTTCTTCAAAATCAAACATATTAACTCTAGTACAACTTACATGCAATTGCGGAACAGGTCCATTTTGAAGAAACTTTTTTTTTAGAAATGAAGTTTCTCTTAACTGATCCATTATATTAACTCTCTTTGAATATAAGAATATAAAACAAAAAATAATTAACTCTTGTGCAGAATTAAAAAAAAAAACGCTTTTCAGCTATTTTATGCCCCTATCCAAACAAAATTTAAAACTAGATTGGTAATTGCAAGCAATAGCCGATGTCACCCCAGGCAACTAATTCGATGATTCCACCTTGTTCGCAGCATAAAATTCTACCTAGAAATCAATTTCGTTGAATACCGACAAAGTTGAAATTTTTACGTATTTTGGAAATGGCGGTCATTTTGAAAATTTTAAACGCACAGCATACAACTTCAAAACTACAAAATTTGAAATCAATTGGTCCAGCCATTTCAAAATAATCGCTCGGACAAGAATTATTGGGAAAATAAGAATAAAAAGAATAATAATAATCAGAAGACAGGTAGAATGACAACATGTCACTCCGACAAAGTCTAGGGTGACATAAAAATTTCAATTTCATTATTTTGACAATCGTTTTAATCTGTCAGTATCATTTCTAAGATAAAACATGACTGTAACATATTTACAATTACCTAATTTTCACTTTTGATATATTCTTCTTACATTTAGTATTAAACATCTTAATTTAGGATATCACAAATAGTTTACCTAATAATAAATTCCCTTTAAAATGAATTTTAATTTTTACTTTTTAAAGGAAGAACAACGATCAAGAACATTTAAATCAAAACTTACCCTTATACATTGTTTTACGGCGAACATTTTACGGAATATTCTCAACTTTTTGCCTATAAAGGAATTAAGAATAAACTTTGGTACTTGTTTTAAGTGAAAGTATTATAATTAGTGTTATAAAGTTGAATGTCATGCATTTTTTGTTTTGAATGAACATTTTGTTTTAGTTTAAAGTCATAATTAAGCATTTCCAGAGAATAAATTTACAGTAACATCGGTATTTTTATTTATCCTGCAATGGTGGTATTTACTAGACGAATACGACCCTACGAATATTTTATTTCGTATTCGTAGGGTAGACTGGTAACCGGTCCGCGATTTTGAACGAAGAAAAGACAAGCGACTGGTTTGAAAGCCTCGAATACTTTGACGTCACAGTGTAAATTCTCATATGACGTCATGGATTATACCAAAATGGACGAAGTTGTTTACTGTCTTCCTGGTCCCGCTTCACAAAGAAAATGCATTTTTAGATAGGGTTTAAATGATTGCAGGATAAAAACAATATACGTACATTGTCGGAAATATAAAATTTATTTGTACTCGCTGCGAAACAGGCGAGAAATGCTCGGTAAACCTCGCATTTCTACCTGTTTCTAAAGCTCGTCAAATAAATTTTATATTTTCCGACAATGTACATATATTGTATATTTATTCAATTAAATTTAAAACTACGACAAATATGCTATTCAAACAACTAATCATTCTTAAATGATTGTTCAAACGTAAATTTTGTAATGTAAATTGTTTAAGTTCTTTAAGAAAAATTTTAGTGCATGCATTTTTAAATGAATACTCTATTGTTAAAAAAATGAGTTAATTAGTAACAATGTCAATACCAAAACGTTGGCTAATAAGATAAAATAAATGCAACTCTCAAACTTTCGAATTTTTTCAACATTCCCAGGTCAGCTTAACGATTTACAAACACAAAAAGCAAATACATATACTGAAAAATGATATTGCAACTAACCTTCTTAAAAATGGCTGGATATAAACTTTTATTGAGTATTCCGGCAAATACAATATATTAAGTATCTGGTGTTAAAATGCAAGGCGTTAAAGACCAATTTTAAATAGACGCCGTTCTTAGAATAGTGACTGTCATGAAAGAAGAATAAGGTGTGATCTTCTTTTTACAAGAATTAAATGATATGGTACATTTATTTCATTGATACCTATTGAACAAATAACAATAAAATTTTAGGTCAGTAAATACATTTGTAGTAGCGTTACGTTTGTCTTTTGTCTTTTTTGTGATTTTCCTGTGTAGTTCCCTAGCAGATTGTGGCATGTAATTATAATTTTCGGCCATTGTAGGTGTTTCCTGTTGTCCCTTTTATTTCATTTAGTTACAATTCTGTTGTTCCATCATGATCTTTGCTTACCACTCAAATTATTTTAAACAAGATTATAACTTATTGCTCTTGGCTACCATTTTAATGCATTCGGTTAAAATAAACTTCAAAACTTAAACATTTAGTACCAAAAGCATTTATCGTAACTCTGAGCAATTCACTTTATATATAATGTCAAAATCAGTAAATGATTTTCCTACATACTGATGCCACATGAAGAAAAAAACTCGTAATTATGAGATAATATCTCATACATTTGAGATAATATCTCATAATTTTGAAATAGTATCTCATAATGATGAAATAATATCTCATAGTTTTTTCTTCATGTGGCATCAATTCGTTTCCGTACCATACAGATTTTCAAGTTATGAAAAAAATACACTTGGTCATTGTTTTCCCTCATTCTATTATCAGAGAAATGAAAACGAATTATTTCAACAAGTATTCTGTTGAGCTAGAAGTGCAGAATGTTTGATATATAATATAATTCTATTCTCAAAACACATAATTTTTTATACAAATATGTACATGTAGTGGTATATTTTATCATATAACTACTATGGTATAAGTTTCATTTATTTCATTATGTTATATATGTTCTTTATTATTTCGTTAATTATTGCAAAACAGATTAATTTGTATATTTTAACAACATCGCTGCTTTGTTATATCTTTTACTTGTTTATGTTGTAAATAAAGAGGGCTTATTATAATGTTGTTATAACTTGTGCCCGATCCCTTTGCTTTTGAGCAATTAAATATGTTGAATTCAAAGTGCAGAATGCCGGTAAAATTAAATATTTGAGAATAAGAGAACATGAGTTTTGAGTTAACTTTCTTTGCAGTATATAATTTTAATACATTGTGCTTAATTAATCGCGTTGCTGTGTAGTGTAACAATGTTAAAAATGGGATAACAGGAAACATCTACAATGGCTGAAGATTACAGTCACATGCCACAAACTGTCAGGTAACTAAACACAAAAAAAAAAACCACAAACAAGACAAAAAAAAACAAACGTAAACAACGATAGGAAGTAGGGACAGCCGGACTTGGTACTGGCACTAGCAAAACCCAGCGGTAGGGTTAAACCGATTAATGGGTACCCAAACCTCCCCTTTATCTGTCCCGTTATCTGTAATATCATAAACATACGAATAAAACCCAATGCAGGTCGACTGCTAACTGCATGACCAGAATCTTGAAAGGAGAGAAAATGACAATACGTAATTTTGAAAGATGGATCAAAGGTTGCTCGCCGCTAAACTGCCGGCTAGCTCAAGGCGCCTAGTCTGCTGGTAAAACACTGTCGCACTACGGAAGAAAAATCAGACTCAAAACTTCCCGAAGGGTTTGGTCAAGAATCATCAGGTATTTAAGTAGACATCAACAGTATCAGTGAGAGGCCAGTATGTTTGTAAAATTTCAGGTCACTAGATCTCAAAGCTAATTTTACGGATGCAAGCAGGGTATCTTGTCGATATCCCCTATTACGTAAAGAATATAAGTTACGTCACAGCTTATCTGGATCTTTAATCAGGTTTGGCATTTTTTAACAACATTTAAGTAAAATCGAGGATTAGAAATGCCCTTATTAATAAGCTGTTTGCGAGTAACGCCATATTTAGATATCAAATCTTCATATCTATTATAAAACTTCTTACGAAATCTGTAACCTTGTTGTAAAAAATTGGCAGTGATAGTCAGATTACGTTCATTAAAATCGTCAACAGTAGACCAAACGCGTGCGAATCGTACTAGTTGAAAAATATTGGCCCTATAGGATGAAGCTAGAGGAATGTCGCCGTCAAGGAAAGGGAAATAAGTAATAATGAAATCAAAATCATCTCTTTTATCATATATTTTAGTTTTTATTTTACCAGAGCCAATAATTATAGTTAGATCCAGAAAAGGGCAATATTTTGAGTCATTGTTAGCTTTATTTTATTTCAGATCTAGTGGTTAAATGATGTCTACATAATCTAAAAACTGGGGATTGTCAATAGTAAGGATATCGTAAATATACCTGCTATTATCATTGAAAATAGAAATATATTTACACTTTTTGGTATGGTTCCGTTTTGAAGTTTTTTCATGAAGTCTCCTTCGTAACAGAACAGAAAAAGATATGCAATTTGAGGTGCACAATTAGTACCCATGGGAATACCTATGACCTATGGATAAATTGTGTTGCCGAAACGAACATAAATGTTGTCCAGCAAAAGATTGAGTGCATTAATCATATCATCACATGTCCAGGAACAATGATTATTGTAGGTAATATTAGAGAAGAATCTTTGTTTTTTTTGTTATAATAAATGAACTGCAAACCAGAAAATTTAAAAGACTATTTAATAAGTTGTCTTAATTTGGATTTAATCAAATTATGTGGAAGAGTTGTATAAAGTGTGGACAAATCATAACTGTCAACGGATTGAACTGGTTTTTGAATAGATTGTAGTTTATCTAAAACTTTAATAGATTTTTTTACACTCCTAAAGTAATTTACACCAGAATTTTGACAAGTTTTTTCACAGAACTTTATAACCAACTACTTTATACAAGTAAGTGAAGTAGTAAAATGGAAGGATAAATTAGTGGTAGAAACTTACTAGAGGCCGAAATAAAACGATGCTGGAAGAGATTTTTGTGAAGCTTAGGAACCCAGTACATAGTAGGGAAGGTGTTGTCTTAAAGGGCATGAAGACAACTGTAACATATACTCATTTTAAATGTTAATTTGCTTATGATGTACATGTAACTAGAGACGTAACGTATATTACAATAAATTTTAATGAAAAATAGTGATTATTTCTAAAAATAAATAAAAAAGCAAACAAACACTTAAACATTTAAACAAAAAATATCAAAAGCCTGGAACACAACTAAAAAATAAAAAAATAAAAAAGAAACGTATCCGACTTGCATGTGCCCGTACTTAATTTTGGTTAAATTCATGCTTAATTTTTGTCTCAATTTTCTGTGTTGTCATGAAACATCCTGTAAGTCCTTTTTAATAGATTTCAGTGCGTTAAAACATCACAAAATACTTTCAACGTTGATTCACAATATATTTGAAGGGTGTTACTCTTTATAATCTTATTTACTTTTCACCATGATTAATATTTCGACCGTTACGGACGTATGTATAATCCCTTCTGCCTGCTTGAATTGCATATGCATGTAGTGGCATAGTTCTCTCAACTACTTCTGTTTAGGCTTGCATAATATTCCCGATGCAGATGTGTAATCCTTTGATAATAAAATACATATTCAATTGGCTTTTCCTTTATAATTGCTCAACGAAAGAAGGCAATAGCATCTTGTAAGGAAACTCTGCCCTGCTTCACTACCTCTGACGCTGCCCTCTTTTCAGTTACTGAAAGTCTCGTAAAAGGGGTCCTGTCTGTGCCCTATCTGAAAATAGTCCGAAATGCACCAAGGCCAAATAGGCCCTGGTAACGGACAACTATAACTATTTGTGAAGAAGGACTGACAATCCAATTATGTACAGTATGTACTGCAATTGTGGATAGTGTCTATAAGAATGGGAATTGGTTATTCAAGAACAGCTGCGTTGTTATAATGCCTAAGATCTGACGCAAAAACCAGATTTTATGAACTTACTTACCTGTCTTCATATAAATCGCAACCACCAGATGTTGAATATTGAATGCAACCGGGTCTTGTAAATGATGTAAATAAGAATTTAGAATGAAGGGATATGGGTTAAATACAAATGAGACGAAATCTCTACAAATACATGGTAAAACTAAGCAAATGAACGATTTTATTGTTGTTCTTCTTCTTGAAGTCTCCATGAGGCCTTCAAAAATGAGCTTTACTAATAATTGCAAATTCGTATTTACATCATTTACAAGACCCGATTGCATTCAATATGATTTATGTGCTGTTGTTAATACATGAACATTATTTCATTGTTATCCACGTTTGGTTCTCCTTCATAAGGAACAGACTCAATGATGAGTGCACACGAGACAAAGTCTCTACAAATATATGGTAAAAACAAAGAAACAACACTATTATTGTTGTTCTTCATCTTGAAGTCACTATGAGGGCTTGCTCATGCCTCATAGTAAGTTCAAGACGGCCCCTAGCACCGGTTTGAGCGGAAGTCTTTGCTAATTGTCGAACAACGCTACATCCATGCTTTTTTCACGTCATGGGTGCGGGATTGTCAACAAACATAAATTAAACTGGCAAAGCGCTCTTACAATTACTGTTATCAGTTCCTCGACAAAAGCAACAGTGTCTTGAGCTAGTGGACGATTACAAACATACTTTAAGCAGTTAAGACCTTTATAAGAATCACTGTGGATTCACAGTTTTTTGAGACAGGAGAAAGTTTTTATTACAATTTCATCTGATTTAACATCACGCACGAATACAGCATTATATACGAAAAAAGTATTTATACTGTATGGTCTCTGAGGGTTCATAAAATATATTTATTTTGGGACAAAAGAATTTATAAGTTGTATTATTTTGTATAAGTTTTTGTAGTAAAAAAACGCGGTAAACAAATAGATAACGATGTATTTTACTTCAAATAAGTATAAAACAGTAAACTCTCTGAATTGGTGTTTTAAATCTTTATTAATAATGAAATAATTGTGTTATAAAAGTCTTGCAAATGAATAAAAAATATAATTTTAAATGATTACCAGAACTTGTTTGTAACACGACTAAATATTTGTGGTTTCTAAATAGATTGATGATAGTAATTTTCAAATACAACAAAATTCATGTCTAATTATATTTTTGTAATACATGCAGTTTAATTTAGAGTCCGATTTTAATCTAGCCGCAATCGAGCATGAGATATTTCATTCAACTGTTGACTAATACATGTAGGTGTTTTGCTGAATTCAGCACAAATATTATTCCACGAAAGACAGTTGAAATAATTTAAAATTATATGTTCAAGTATCTTTGACTTAACATACACTAAGATTGATTTTCTCTTTATTATCGATATATTTTAATCAAATAATGCAGTTAACAAACTTTTAGCTCATTAATGATATTTTTGTGAAGGTATCTTAATTTAACACGCGTACAGCATAACGAAATTAAATGTTTTATGCAACTTCGGAAATGTTTTTATATTTAAAACCCATTTCAAAGAAAATTATATTTCAAGCCCTATGGATATGATGTTCTTATAACCATTATCTTTGTGTACGAGTTGACAATTTAGAATTGGAGCATAATTGTTAATCGGCAGTCCAATTTTTCATCCAAATTTTCTTAATTACGGTTAAGCTTTTTATATAAGAGTTAAATATCTCTATATATTAAATTTGATTGTCTTGAAGGCACTATCGACATATATATTTACTAAATACCGAAGTTACTGTGAATTTATTTTCTGCATATGCGCATTTCGACAACTTATGTCTCTTCAGTGCAGATAAAATCTAAACGTTTGGAAGACCATAAAATCAAATATGTTTATTGTTATGATTTTTTTCAAAACTTTATTTTGCACAGTCAAAAAGGGAAGCTTCTTTGACCATTATGTACATTTTATACTCATATTAAGATTGGATTTTTCAGTGATGTCTTAACTAAGCATCATCCCTTGTTAAATATTAATAGTCTGGGCCCATCCAGTGCATTGAAGCACAACAAGTACATTTTTTTTTCTTTCAAACATCTTTTTAAATCAGATAAAATATTTTAAAAAAGTAATAAGGGACCGACCATTTAACTTGAAAGGGGGGAATATGTTTTTTTTTTCTTTTTAAAATGTATCAACAATTTTTTTTTCAAAATTAGCATTATTTTTGGGGCAGAAAGTCCTTTTGTTTTCATCATGTTTGCAGCCAAAATATATTTTCGTTTAAAATCAGCTCCAAAGTATTTTTTTCTGAAAAAAAAACAGCCCCCCCCCCTTTTTCAAGCCCTAAAAGCTTTAGAAATTATGTATTGGGTCAATTTTCGGAAATGTAATGTACCCATTTGCCATTTAGAAAATTCTTCTTCCCATTTTTTGTGTTTGTTGGCAATCCCATGTTAAAGAACATGAAAGAGATACGATTGATATCGAACAATCATATGCAGATGGTAATTTCGACAACGTACATGTATGATCTAATAAACGGATGAAAAATGTATACATCGGACAAATTCCAAACAAAACACATGTGCATTAACTCCATACCCTTTTATTGCTTATTGTATTAAGATTCACCCATGGAACAAAGCTTTTGTTCTTCATCTTCTTCATCTGGAAGACACTGTGGACCTTTAAAAATGAGGGGGTCGCTCGCAAATGTTTTGATGGACCTTATTCGTTTCGAATTCAATGCAGATCAAGAAAAGAAAAAAAAATCCAGACAAAATAACAGGTAGTTGTACAATATATGTAAATATAAATATATAATATACACTATATAAATATACAATATACAAAGTGTTTAGTACAAAAAAATTATGCTGACTAGAAGGAATAAAAATCAACAGATCAAAGTAACTCAATGTTACGTAATTCAAAACTATAGTTAATAGTTAAAAATCTCGTTTTAAGTAAGTGTCAATGAGTGATATGTTCCACAACACTTAGTTTTGTAAAAAGAAGACCAATGCTGAGTTTAAAATTTCGTTTACCATTGTAACTTTTCTCAGAAAGATATTTATCTGTTTAATAAAGGCCAGAAATTCCCACACCTTATACTTTAAACAGTTAAGGTGCCACAATATCCTGCTTTAGACCGTTCCTTTCTGATTTTATAAGGTGAGTACATGTCTTGTTTATTTATTTATAGATGCATTCTGCCAGTTTTGAACTGTTATGCGATAAAGAAAATGGAAGTAAATATGTCAAACATGGACATGGTCATAGTAAAAATTTCAACCATGAACATTGGAAGATTTTGGTAATTGCGCTAGGGGCTAAGAAAGCTACATAAAATCAGTTCTTGTGACAAGTAAGGTTTTTTGTGGTTGGAATGTTTTATTCGTTTCGCATTTTGGTATTTTTTTCTTTCTTTTACATTTTCTTCCCACTATTGAATTAATATTATATTGTTCTTATCTTTACATTTCATATTTTTATGTACTGTAAATGAACATAAGCAGGAAAAAGTACTCTTGACTTAGTTTATTTTAACAAAACAGTACCAGTTAACGTAGATTATCTTAAATGCAATTTTATCAACGAAATGATCAAAAGCATGTTTGATAATTGACTTAAATGAAAAAAAAAAATCTTTTAAACTTCAATCGGTTTAGGTTTTCATTATACAACTATAGCCTTTGTAAAATGAAAGACTGTATTATATCGACATGACATATGTATTTTGACCGAGAGCAATATGCCCTTTTAATAGAAGTTAAGAGAATGACATTTTGAGTTATTTGTAGGTACATACAATATGTATCATTCAATCTGCTGTTTTTTTATATATATAACGTTTTGTGCAACATCACACATATAGGGGGTCATGCGATTATGCTTAGGCCAATGGGAAAGCTTAAAAATATCTACTTGATAAGCATGAGCGTCCATAACAAAATACCAAACATACTGTAAATTTAGTTTCTGCATAATTTAATATTTATTTATATATATTTATAAAATACTTATGTTTCTTCAGTGTCCTTGTGTTGACATATCTATTATTTGGTTATTTTTAAAATAATGGCAGTAGAATACTGAAGGAATAAAGACGACGGAAGTTACATAAATGAAAGTCAAGAAAGATGGAAATCTTTGAAAATATGTCAACTGGTTTGCACATACTAAATGTATAAGACAGGGACACGATTTCAGATTGCACTATGGTACTTTTCACAATCACATGCAAACATTATTGAAATACCTCTGCATTTCATATTTAAATGTCTTCTTTATAGAAATCAACTAGCCCTCAGGAAATGACCCTCCTGATTTGACAGGTCAAGATGGTCCCCTTAATACCAGGTAATAAATTTCCCTTACATACCCTTTCAGGATGATCCAGGTGCTTCACTGAGATAGAATTTTCTTATCGGGAGGGTCTAGCGCTGTGTGAGCGTAAAAAGGTCCTTCTCACAAGTTCATACTTTGTACTTGTTAACATTACAAAACAACTTGTATCATTTCAGTCAAACGGCATGATGTACGGCCAACATGCAATGTTTGCATCATGGAGAATGCTTCAGAGGGGTAAGTTGGTCAAATCGTGCCTTATGAGTTTTGAATTTAAATACGTCCTGGTATATTGTACTAAGTATACACTGCACATTTCTTTCTTGTACAGACAAGCAATTACAGAAATAGGAATAGTTTCTGAAGATTGTTCTTTTAATTGAATGACTTCCGTAGATATTTAATGTTCAAACAAAAAAATGAACATTTACACTTCAATTTTCACTAGTTTTTTTTCTGCAAAATGTTGAATTGACATGATTTGGACCATTTATCAAGAACGAATGTACCATACAAATTGTCCTTCAATGATGCGATCAAGAATATTGCAGTCATGAACTGCAACATTTAAAGATTGTCAGTAAATGTGTGAAGCTTTGCGTTAGGCGTGATGATACGTATGTATAAACAATCACCGTATGAAAAATTGAATAAGAATATTGCAACAATAAACAAACTCGAGAGTTTATAAGTTTAAGTTGCTGATGGGATACGACAAAGGAAAAGAGAAAACTGGAAGGAAAAAAATAACAATAGTGAAAATGATAATATAAAAGAATAGAAAAAAACCATACAGTATTTCACTTAACAGAAAACAAAGATCACACGACGAGGAGAATAACAGCAGTTGAATGCCGAAGGAGCAAAGGACGAGAATACAGAAAAACAATGACTAAAGACAGCTACAGAACCTAGATATAAAATCAGTCAAACCATGGCACTCACAACGTGAACTCTCGACAAAATCGAGAATGGCGTCAGGTACTCCAGAAGGGTAACCATTTCCTGCGTTGTCGACAGCAACCGTGACACTGTAAACGAGTCAATTAAAGATAAAGTAAGTATTGGTATTTTCAAATCCGGGAAGACGTAAATCTAGCTGAAAATGATTGTTTTCATTTGAGACACCGACACGTCATATCTTCAAAAGATGTTATGGGGACGGCCATAGAATTTCGTGAAGGACGAAATTAACATAGGCTGAACAAATCCCTGTCTCAGCAGCTGTTAGGACAGTGTTTGTGCTCTATAAAAAATCACTGCACAACTTACTTGCTCGACAGTAACGAATCACTGCGAAATGTCCACAACATTCGTTGGAGACGTAAATATCTTGCTACTAAGGAAGGGGTAGTTCACAATTGGGAAGTTAAAATAATTACATATAGCTTTCATTTCACGCTCTTTGGGATATATCTGATGTAAATATTCTTAAATTAAATAATGTTTAGAGAAAGTATCGTTTATGTAGCGGAAGCTGAAATAAATGGACTTGGGTAAACGTTTTTGTTTTCTCTCTGTTAGCCCTTGTAAAAACTTGGCTTAATACCAGTACAGGAAAAAGGTCGGCTAAAAGTTGCAAATAAGTAGTTCATAGGAATCCCTATTGTCTGTTGTAAAACGCTGCCTCGAAATTCGACAAAAACATTATCGGTAAAAAATTCTAACATTTTGATTACGTCAGTTTCACAGTACTTCCTATCTAAAATAGTGTGGGTCTTAACAAATTTACAAAAACAGGATAACAGTAAACACCTACAATGGCCAGGAACTACAATCACATGCCACAATTTACAAGAAAACTACACTTAGAAAAACATAAAGAAAACACGAAACAAACATAAATAACGATTGGAACTCGGGATAGCCGGACTTGGTATAGGCACTAGCAAAAGCCAATGGTAGGGCTAAACCGGTCTATGGGTACCCTAACCCCTTTCTCTATCCAGTTTCCCTATAGTATAATAAACATACGAATAAAACCTATTACAGGTAAAGTACTAACTCAATGACCACTATCTTGGAAAAGAAAAAGCATATGACAAAACGTAATTTTGAAAGAAGGGTCAAAGAGTGCTCGCCCCTAAACTGCCGGCTAGCTCAAGGAATCTAGTCTGCTGTTAAAACACTGTTGCACAACGGAAGAAAAATCTAACTCAAAATTCCCCGAAGTGTTTGGTTAAGAGTCGTCATGTAGTTCAGTAGACATCGGCAGTATCAATGAGAGGCCAGTATATATGTAATGTCTTCAGGTCACTGGAATCCAAAGTCAATTTAACGGATTTGTTCAGAATATCTCGTCGATATCCACCATGACGTAAAGAATATAAGTTACGTCCCAGTTTTCTAGATTATTTATCAGTTTTTGATATTTTTAACAACATTTCCATAAAATCGAGGATAAGAAATGCCCTTTATAATTACCTGTTTGCTAGTCACGTCATATCTAGATATTATATGTTCATAACTTCTGTAAAACTTCTTAAAAGTATTCAATAATTCATGAAACCTGTAACCTTGTTGTAAAAGTTTGGATGTGAGAGTGAGGTTACGCTCATTAAAATCATCAAGGGTATAACAAATGCGAACGAATCGTACAAGTTGAACTATATACACCCCGTAGGATGGAGCTAGGGGAAAGCATGTTTCTCCTCACTATACTTTATTTTCAGTGCAAAAACATTGATGTGTTAAATCAGCGATTATTGTTATCAGTTTATTGTGTGGCAGGGCTGTTTAAAGAGTAGAAAAAATGAATGCAAAAGGCAATGTGTGAGACTGGTTGAGGATAGCTGTTCAAGCAGATCTTTGGAATTTTTAAGAAACAATATCTGATTCACGCCGCTCGTGGTGTGGGCTTAAGAAAAGTTATTCTTTAGGCCATCACTGATTACGGTCAATAGAGTAGTAAGGAGCTATGAAAGAAGTTAAAAGGTGCATCTTGATGATCCCGCAATGAATCTCTGTTAGAATGGATTTATATGAAATTTAGGTACCCGGTAGATGTAAGGGAGTTGATTGTTTTCCTTATCGGCTTTGAAACCTAAGGATGCTAAAATTTGAAGTGTGTTTATTAACAATCTCGATCCTCGATGTTCTAGTAAGGGTATAAGTAGGATTACCTGATGAACTGCCAATACCTTTCTCCTTAACAAGGCAGTCGAGGTTGTTAGAAGCTTTGTTGGCAGTGACAACAGATTAATTTTCATTGAGGTTGGGCGGAGTATTAACGACGAAGAGATCTTCAAATATACTGGGGTTTCTAAATATCACATTTTACATATGTTACATTATAATACTAGACAAAACTTACAAAAGCATTTTACTATAAATTTTAAACAAATTTGAAACAGGTTTAAAAACAACAAACTGCAAACAAACAAAATATCATTTATACTGCAGATAAATCACACAGACATCAATACCCACCCCCACACACACTTAATTTAAAAGATTAACTATTACTTATAATATCGAGAATTAACGATCATCAATACATATACGAATCTGGATTCCAGGTTAAATGATTTGCAGTATCCTTTAAGGATGTTCGCTGGTCAATTTTAAAATAACAAGGATTCCGAATAAATGTGATTTTTTGTTAGAAAATTGTAAAAGAAGTAATTTAAGCCAAACAAAATGACAGGTTACCGATGTAATTATTCAGATACATGTATTTGAAAAAAATGGCGGGAACTGAACACTCAGCATTCTTGATGGGTTTAACATGAGGACATGTGACAAAATAACACCAGCTGAATAAAATTTTGTCAGAATGCTCCAGATGATGTATAAAATGAAATCAAGGAAAAACATTAGGGGGTCACCGGGCAAAAAATTATCAAGCTTGTCAATGGATAGAGCTATAGAAGTCCGAAAATCTGACAGAAATACATAAACATAACCAGCAAACATCCTTAGGGTATAAAAATTGTGAAAATAACAGGAGAACACAAATGAAAATTGTTGTTCCACACAACCACAATCTATGTTTATTTAATTTCGTCCAGAATGCATAAGATATGAAGTCAAATTTTAAGGGTAGAATGAGCATGCTGAAGTGATTTTTTATTCAAGAGAATAAAATGTCCATGGAAATTTACTAACATCAATTAAATAGATATCTATCCCTTTTTGATCTTGTACTGAGAAAAGCAATAGCAATGAAAGAACAAACCCACATCTAAAACTTGTTCCTGATTTATTCTGTTTATTCCATATGCCAAGATACAATTAATTACTCTTCCTGAGGTTAATATTATACAGTTACTGTCTTTTGTTGAGGTAAATATTGACTTTTGGGAAAACATATATTCACCGAGCTGCAGGACGAGGTTAATATTTGTTTTCCCCAAAAGTCAATACACTGCACATTTACCGAAACAAAAGACAGTAACAGTTTTATTCTATTATCCAATTAATGCATGAAATTTTCTATGGGTGGCGAAATGCCAAGATAAATGATTAGAACTCTGATTCTGTAAACCATTATATTTTTAAAACGCGTATTCAGATTTTCTATGTAATTCATCACGCTTTGGTTGACTAATATAATGTATGAGTTATCTCACAGCTTTTGATTTACATGTCTGTACGCTACAAGATCAAGCATTCAGGGGTCTGAACCTCTCTCTTTACTTTAATATAACATATTAACAGGATTGACAGTACCCGCTTACCTTATTGACGGGACTGGTCTAACTTTTTTAACTCACCTGGCCTAAAAGGCCATGTGAGCTATTGCCATCACTTGGCGTCCGTCAGCGTCCGTCCGTCCGTCCGTCGTAAACTTTTTTTAAAAACATTCTCCTCTGAAACCACTAAGCCAATTTTAACCAAACTTGGTCTGAATCATTACCAGGGTATTTAGAATCAAAATTATGTTCGATTAGTCTGAGGACCAAACAACATGGCTGCCATTACTAAAAATAGCACATAGGGGTAAATTGCCATAATTTTCGTCTTTTATTTCCAAAACTATAGAAGATGAAGGTTAAGTGTAAATTGATAAAATGTTTGCCATGCTGTGCTGACTTCAAAAACGGCGTTGAAAATCGTTCTTTGACCGCCATTTTCAAAATGGCCACCAAAAAAGGCAGGAAAATTCAACATTGTTCAATTTCAATAAAATTTGGTTTCCAAATAGATATTGATGTTGCGACTTCAAAACTGATGTTGAAAATTGTCATTGCCTGCCATTTACAAATTGATGTTTTGACTTCAAAACTGGTGTCGAAAGGGGTCTTTAGCAAGAATGTTTTTTGTCAAAAAACCAAACAAAAAAAAATATAGTAAAACATGATCAGACTTTTAAATACAGTTCAAGATGTATTGATGGTGTTCCAGCTACCAAAGTTTGAGACACTGAAGTTCAACTGTATAACTTACAATGTAAGCTTGATTGTCGTATTGTGCTTCATAGTTTTCTTCACAATATAAAAAATATGTTTAAACTAGATTATCAAGGGGAACCCCTACCAAAATTTTTTTTATGGAAAGGGGGACTTGGAATGTTTTGATTTCAGCAATATGCATTATCTAAATTATAAATGGAACCCCTGCCCAATTTTGAATTTTGAATGATGGTCTGAAATGGATTGAAATGGATAGTGGGGCTTTAAATTGCCGTGAAAACTGCTGAATCTACTTGCCCAATTGGAGCCATACTTGGTGACAACTGTCCATAGTCGGTACCTATCAAAGAATGTGTCTGGTAAGTCTGCATGTATTCCAAGATGGCCGCCAGCGGGGGACATAGATTAACATTGGACCCTATGGGAAAAACACATTCAAAGACATTCTTCTCTGAAACTATTCGGTCAGTTGGAATCAAACTTGGTCACAATAGGCCTTTAATGGTCTTCTTAAAAAAATATGTCTGACAAGTCTGCACCTCATCCAAGATGACCATTGTTTAACATTGGACCCTATGGGGAAAACACGTTTAAAGATTTTCTCCTTTGAAACTTCTAGAAAATGAGACACTTTACCATTTGGTTGAATTGGGCTGCAGTTTATGCCAGTCATGGACCAGGTGAGCTATACAGGCTCTTGAGAGCCTCTAGTTTTACTGTTAATCGGGAGATATTTTGGCTGACTTTATTTTGCGTTTTTCTAATTGAACTTTATTTCGCCCAGTTTCAAATCGCGGTTATTGATTAACCAATTGTATGAAAATATTCGCGACAGTTTTATTTTCGCTCTTCATTCATGAACGTGAAAACAGCCAAAATTTTCCTATATACAGTATAAGACACTACATAGTGTGAATATCGGGGTTAGAGTTTCGGTTCGGGTAATATTTGGGTTAGGATTTTCTCAATGTTTCAAGATACTTAATATACACAATGCTCCCGTAAAGCAGTTTGTTCAGATCATTTATACATTATTCATTTTAGGTGCCAAAATTCTTCATAAGAATCTGGATTCCACTGTTTTTGATAAGGTATGCTCCTAAATTTGTGATATGTAAAAATATTGTTAGTTATTTGAATTGCTTTGTTAACAAAAGCTTTTCAAAAGTATACGCGGAGAAAAACAAATGCATTCATCTTTCAATCATCATCCATCATAAACAATCATTTGAGCTTGCTCAATTAATATGTGAATATTATTAGACGAATGAAAGTTTCTTTTAAAACCAAAATTAATAATAATGGCTTATGAGTTAAAAGCATGTGAGATTCATGCTAAATACAATTTTCGTGCAGTGGCTTAAATTGTGTATCCTTGAACTTTTGTGCCAATGCGAACTATTCTTTTCCAGAAATACTTTAATTATATTATTTTGCATTTAATTAACAATTGAAATCAATGTTAATAGTGCGAAAGAATAATAGCTTCTTACATGAGAGCAGAGCACAAACCGGGATATCTTTCATGAACATAAGATATTCCTTCTTTTTTTCGTGTGAGGCGCTGCAAAACTAGAGCAAAAGACAAAGAGTTTCTTACACGACTGAAAAATATACCTTTCTTCCGTAAATGGCTGTTTTACGTGTAAGGAAGTCCGTAGAAGACAAGATCGCGTGACGCTGTCTTACACGGATAAACGTCCAATCCTTCGACGTCACAGTTATTACCATAATAAACTCCCTGAATGATTTGACGTCACAGAAGAAAACTCAAGAAGGAATTGCAAAGTTTTCTTGTCCTTCAGTTTGATCGTTGTATTATACGGAAGAAATAGCTTCTTATATTCGACCAAAATTTAAGATCTGGATATCTTCCACTTGTGTGAGAAAGTTTTTGTCTTTTACCCTCGTTTCACTCGGGAAAAGACGAAATTTCTCACACTCGTGGAAGATATCCCTTATCTTTTATAAGGTCTTGTATAAGAAACTATTAATCTTTGATTTTAATCAAATGCAAGCAGCTATTTCTTCGTACTGTAAAATATGATTTTCAATGATCTGAAACCTTTAATACAGAGGCAAATCCATGTCTATTTTCATATACTTTCCATTGTGACATCACGCAATTTGCGATATTTCGTCATAGATATTGTTGTTGATTCATGAAAATTTAGAGTTTTGATTGGTCATTTACCGAGTTAATACGAGTGTATCTGAGCTCATCTGTCCTCGGTTGTCCTTACATTGGAAATGGTCATTAACGGAAAATATATGTTTTCACAATGGTCAGATATTTTGGATTTAAGTTGATTAAAGATATATAGATTACATCACAAGATCCCGTTCATTACCATATTTTATCCACTGGAGATAGTTAAATTTCAAAATTTTATTTAAGAGGCTTGACGAGCATTTAAAAAATTTTAAATATTACTATCGAGAGTGGATAAAATATGGTTATAATCGCAATAAAGTGGTGTGACCTTTTTCTCTTATGATCAATGATAAACACCGATAATTGTATTCCGAACAGATTTGGCGGGAAATAGCACGGGGCTTTCAACATACGTTGAATTAAGAAAATTTATCTAACGGGTTAAAACCGGTTTAAACTTGACATATCATTAGAGAAAAATGTTTTACTTACAAATCTACATGTACATGTAGTTGGCGGATTAATTCTTTGATACCAGTATTGTACAATACTGGTAGAAAATTTTATACCAGTATTGTATGCAACAATACTAGAATTACTAGTATTGTATTGTTTACAATACTAGTTATACCAGTATTGTGAAAAATACAATACTAGTTGTACCAGTATTGTGTTGCTTACAATACTAGTTGTTCCAGTATTGTGTTTTTTACAATACTAGTTATACCAGTATTGTTTTTTTTTACAATACTGGAAATACCAGTTTGTAATTTTTGACAATACTAGTTGTACCAATATTGTATTGTAAACATTACTAGTTTTTCCAGTATTGTGCTGTATACAATACTAGTTGTACCAGTACTGTATTAGGCACACTACCGGTAATACCAGTATTGTATTTTTTCACAATACTAGTTGTACCAGTATTGTGTTGTTCACAATACTAGTATTGCCAGTATCCTAAAACTTACAATACTGGTATAACCAGTATTTTATTGTGGAGAAAACGGTAAAATCAGTAATGTTACTGTTAACAATTCTTATATTATAGGTACATGCATATTGT
This sequence comes from Modiolus philippinarum, assembly GCA_002080025.1. Taxonomy (NCBI): domain Eukaryota; kingdom Metazoa; phylum Mollusca; class Bivalvia; order Mytilida; family Modiolidae; genus Modiolus; species Modiolus philippinarum. The sequence continues at coordinate 170,346 of MJUU01027779.1, forward strand.
GGCCATTTTGTGGGTGACAATACAGGTCAATCAATGTTGCAAATTGCTTTTGGTTACGAGAAGTATGGAACTGTTTCAGGCATATCTTATGCATTTCTTAATGGAATTAAGCAGGACCTTTTGGTATTTTGGGAATCTAAATAATTAGTGTAAATTTATAGTTTTGCATGATTTAATTTGCATGAAATAATTTTATTGCAAAATCCTTTTAAATTCCATAAAAATTCATGGATATGTTATACTGATTTGATATATTAATCTTTTTAATTTTACTCATTGTGGAATTAAATGATTCATATCTTAGGCTATAAAATTTCTTTTTGTTTTTCAAATCTATTTTGAAACAAAAAACAAAAAGCAAATAACAAAGTATCCAAAATACTACTTTAACAAGTGTCTGCAATACCGGAAATACCAGTATTTTCCAGTATTTGAAATACTGATTGTACCAGTATTTTCCAGTATTTGCAATACTGGTTTTACCAGTATTTTCCAGTATCTTCCAGTATCTGCAATACTAGTTGTACTAGTATTTTCCAGTATCTTCCAGTATCTGCAATACTAGTTGTACCAGGATTTTCCAGTATCTTCCAGTATCTGCAATACTGGTTAACCAGTATTTTCCAGTATCTTCAATAATTGTACAATACTGGTACATATATATTTAACGAGTATTGTACAATACTGGTAGTACTAGTATTGTGTTCATATTCTTCTTTTTATCTCTAACGCCAGGATTTTCCCGTATCCGCCGATGGGTAGAAAAAAAAATTTGTATACAGATTGGCTATAATAAGAGGACTGTTACAATTTTGAAAAATTTCGAACCACTATTTAGAAACTGCCTAGCCAAAGTTAATTTAATACAAAAATGTAGATCCACATGAAATCGACATCCTTTCATACTTTCACACGACTGTAGTGTGAATATTTTACGAAAGGATATGGAGTAAAGTCCGTAAAAAGATTCCCCATATATTTCAGTTATGGTGTACTTGTTCTTGAGATAATTTTTCATATGGATATACAATCATACTTTCAAACTTAGGCATTAATTTTTTGCAATTTCGAAATGTTATTCTTAAGACCAGTTTAAAGCGTCCACATCTCACTATTTTATAATGCCAAGTTTTCTTACAATCGACTTAATGAGTAGCCTGTGTTTGTCTGAGTGTTGTTATCGTCCACTAGCTTAAGACACTCGTGCTTTTGTTGGGCAACTGATGACAGTGATTGTAAGAGCGCTTTGCCAGTTTAATCTATGTTTGTTGACATTCCAACATCCATGACGTAAAAAAAAACATGGATGTAGCGTTGTTCGACAATAAGCAAAGAATTCTGCTTAAACTGGTGTTAGGGGCCGTCTTGAACTTACTATGAGTTATGAGAAAAGCTCATTGTTGAAGACATCATGGTGACTTCAAGATGAAGAACAACAATATAAGCGTTTTTCATTTGCTTGTTTTTACCATATATTTGTAGAGACTTTGTATGTCTCATGAGCATTTACTCCATATCCTTTCATTTACAATTTCCGATTGAAATTTTTAAAGACTACACGTGGGGGTCTTGGTGGAATATTCTTTCAGCTATTGAAGTGGAAAAAATAGAGGAGTTGTTCAAAATTCTGGCACAAATTCAAAAATGTGATGAATGAGCCACTTTTTGAAGAACAAGAAAAGCCTATCATATAGCAATATTTAACATTTTTTCCGTTTATTTGGTTAAAAGACCCTATTTACCATCACTTAACGGTATTACTTAATGGAACATAAAGCAATTCTTGTGAGAAAGCAGTATAGTTGTAAATACTTATGTTACATAGCTAGAAAATTGCAATTATTTTAAATCTCGTTAATCAATTTTCTCTAGGTTTATATGTCAGTAAGACGTTACTCTGTAGAAAGTACAAAGACAGAAAGGTAATATAAATTTACATTTATCTCAATGAAAAATTATATCACAATATATGGCATAATGGTTCATGGTAATTGAAATGTTTCAATACAATTTTCAATGGAACAATAGTTGATATTTTGACGTTTACAAAATATACCAGTGTTGTATGTTTTAAATATTAAATGTATAATCGACGTTATTGTAAATTAATTTAACCTGCAGATGGCAATTTCGGTAACTTATGTCATTAGTCCCCTACTGCCGATAGCCGAAGGGCAATCGGGTTTGTGCTCTGCACGTCCGTCCTCCATCCGTCCATCTGTCAGTCCCGCATCAGTTTTCCGCACATTTTTTCTAAACCATTGCAAATATTGATCTGATATTTGTTTGTGTCTATCTTTATGATATTAAGTTAAGGTTTGGTTATGCTCCACTGATTTTTGACAGAATTATGGGCTTTGCCTTGAAATTTTATCAATTATTGTGCGCAAACTTTTTAATAGGTATAATTATACCAGCCTTACCTTATCATTTCAGAAGCCATCCGACTTTTAACTGTCCTTATTTAGGGAGTCTTAGTATCGGGGATAGACACATTCAACAAGATGACTCAAGTAAGGAGTTTTACATGACGATCGTCAATAACAGCCTGGAGAAAGCATTCGATAAGTACGGTTCGTCTTATCCTGTAATTCCCAATGAAAAGATGAGTCAGTCGAAATCGACATCTGACAAATCAGTTATTATTGTCGGAGCAGGAGTATCTGGACTGGCTGCCGCATTTGAATTGCAAAAAGTTGGATATAAAGTAAGTCAAAAGTATAAATGAGCAGGTGAGTGTTAACATATCGAGTTTATTCACATGACTGTTAACCATTCCTGTATTTTTCATACTGACATAAATGACTTGCTAAAATCCAAGCAAAAGTGTGTTTTTATATAAAAAAGTCTTGCCATGACATGACTTAAGGGGTAGACCTGTGGCATGGGGAATTTAATTCTGTTTTTTACTTTCATGGTACTTACATAAATAAAAAGAACCATTGTAATAGGTATAATTAAAATTTCAAAATTGTAAAAAAAATATCACAAATACGAAAAATATTCTTTTTGTCATGTAGATCACTACCTAACATCCAATTATTCATTACTAGCACATTAACTCTACATTTGGTGCAATGATATCTAATAGTTATGAAAAATACATAAATCTGATTTCTTTCAAGGGAGGTAATTTAAAGCACAGTTTCGGGAATTTTATTGATTTTTGCCTACTTTATTCTTAATTTTGAAATAAATACAACGGTAGATTTTTCTAATTTTAGTATATTTTACATAAACTATTTACCTTTCTATTCTCAGTTTTTAGTGAAATTTAAACGACTCACTTTTTTACAAGAGGTGTTTAACACTGCTAAAGATTGGGTAAACTTTTCAGTCTATGAGGCCCAAATCAACCATGCATTTCAGTTCAAACTGCTAAAATTTATTATTCTATTTCATGCCTACTTTCGCACTTGTTTATACTACTAGATTTTGAATTTGGGATAATTTATTTCAAACACAATTTCAATGTACGTGAGAGGCATATTTGGCCCCCAGATTTAGCTATATTTTCAAATTGAGTTTTCCTTTATAATTTACTTGATATATCACAGTTGCTATTTGCTTAAATTAAATTAAATTGGTGAAGTAACGTCATCAAATCCTGATTGTGACATCACAAATGTCACACTTCTTCCAAATTCACCGAAAATCGACAAATTTTCGTCAATTTTTGGTCATGTTTTGGCACAGACGGCACAGAGCGCATGCTTGTGCCAATGAAATTTTTTGATATGTTGAAAGTATTTGAAATTACCGCCTTTCCATACAAAAATCTCATTGGCACAGGCATGCGCTCTATGTTTCCTGTACTATAATATGTAAAGATTTTGGTCAAATTAGTCAACTTTTGTGAATATGCTTATATTTGTCGAATTTTAGAGTTCATTTTTATCTACAAACAAAATACACTTAGGCAATATTTTTTATTATATACTGATATTCAGTTGTATTTTGAGCCATGATTTTATGAAATATAAAAGCTTTAATTTTAGGGGCCAAATATGCCCCTTACCGTACATACTCCTTTGCTTAAAGTTTATACGCACATCTACAGATAAAACAGAGTAAATATCAAAATATTAAACGATCGGAAAAGTTTACTACCTAAGTCTACCCCCTTTATATTGCGTTACACTATCTGTCAGTCGGAAAATGTATTTAAAAAAATGATGATGTAAGTTTAATATGGGACTTTCGAGATAGGAACTCGCATGTAATTGAAGGCGGAAACGATCGCCTCGGATACCAGTAAGAAAGAATACTGGATTTCTAAACCTACCGAAATAAATATATACTACATAAAAACCAAACTATTTATGAAATTGGAGTGCAGTTATAATTTTTCTTTAAACAAATTTAAATTGACAAAAAAATTAAACTGAAACGCTAAAACTGGATTAAACATAAATCACCCTTAGCTCAACAGCGTTCATTAATTAGTGATTCCCTCTCGATGTATTGATGTATTGATTGTTTACGTGTAAAATTGATATGTTTCTAGAGTGAACACGATTCAAAAGTCCGCATTAATGCATATTTTATTCTGCAATACTATGCACAATTGGGAACCAGATGTTTATTCTTAGCCCCCTCATTTGCAACTGAAGAGATTTATAAACGAATTATCTTCCTTTTTTCTAAGTGGTTCCGCTTTGATATATTAACGAAGAAAACAAAATTCAAGCCTGCCAAACGTGTTGATGGATAGATTTGTTTTTTCAACACCAAAGGAGCATTTCACTTTATAGCTGAATATTGCTGTAGTTGGTGCTTTACATCAATCAATCGATCAACCAAAGAAACAATATCTGAACTTTATCACGATGAAACAACGTCAGTAGAATACCGAAAAAACAAAGGATTGGTAATTACAAATTTCGAAGTCCAAAGACATGACAAAATAGAACTCTAAAAAACAATGACGTTAGACAGCCACAAAGCGCATAAATAAGAACACGACATTCAAAACCAAGGCACATACAGTCTGAACCTCTTTGAAACGGACATCTGGTACTCCTGAAGGGTGAGGAATTACAAAGAAAACAAGAGACAAAATGAGATGACTGCTACAATACCACATTCAAATTTTCTTGAATTTAAAAACAAAAAGTATGATCTACACAGAACGCCGATCCTAAAGTGTCAGTGTTTTTTTTTCAGATGATAACTTTACTACTAAATATATAATTACTTCTTAACTAAATAGTACTAACATAAAAAGCTACTCTATACTACATAGGTGAAAATCCTTGAGCTACAGCACCGTGTAGGAGGCAGAACTAAAACTCTACGTTCAGGATTTTCAACAGAGCTTCATGCAGAAGGTAACTTAGTTAATAATTATTCTATTTGTTCAAAATAAAAGGAAAAAGGGGATAAGGCGTAGTTCTACCACCATATGAAATTTGTCCTTTGAATACAATAAGTAACAATAACTAAATAACTGGCGAATCATACGAACGTATAACAACTTATCACGGAAATCACACATATCAAACAAATATTTTGTTTAAATAAATCATTTGTGTATTTTGCACTTACTCAGTCAACCACAATATTCCGTTTTATTGGTGTGTGCTTTATAATCAACAACATGACCTTTCTAATTCTCTTCCATTTTTATACACTTACACGTAAAGAACAATCGACAATCAATTATGACGGCTATAAATAGTTTTCAGGGGTAACAAAAGGGTATCAAAGTAATGTTTTATAAAACGGTCTACTGTTACCAAGTATGATTCTGTAGTCCATTTTAAAATTCGACGAATATTTTCCTTCTATTACTTCATTTCGCAGTTCTAAGTTCATTATCCCGTTTGATTTGAACACTTTTTAAATTTGAAACTTAATTTTCTTAAATATCTCAATCATTTATTTCATGTCAAAATGTTCGATGTATGAAAATTAATCACATCTACATAAAGAAAATGTCATTAGATAAATTTGCAAATTAGGTGTCAGTAAATCTATAATGGTTTATTTCGCGTAATTGTGCGCAGTAAATAAGCTTCCCTATCAACAAAATTATAAATCTGAAAAACGGAATCTGATTATATTGCTACACCAGTGGTTGTGAGGCTTTCATACCTCCTTTTGTAGCACCTGTTATTCATGGCAGCTTTCATAGTTCTCACGGAAAATGTTTATTTCCGTGGGAACAACAACGAATTTTCCGTTAAAACTTCACCATAAAAGTTTCAACGTTTAATGCAAACTTTCAAAATTCCCTTTGGAGCACATATCCCATGGAACAAAAACTTCCCATGAGACTTACTGACATTGTGACACACTTGAGAAAGAGTCCACCTTGAGGGTTATGAATCACGTACAATCACTCTTTGACCCATATGAACTGATATTATGTATGGCATATGTTGTGCCCAAAGAATTTTAATAGCGAAAAATGCAAAAATGGTTGCAACTTCCTCATTTTTGCTGGGATATATGATCGATTGAATACCTGTTTAATGTTTTCCATTTTAAGTCATATCACTTCATTTATACAATCTAAGAATGTTATATATCACAAATATTATATCTGCCTCACTTTTTGAAGCGTCCTTCTAAATTATTCACCTGACTAACATGCGAAAGCTGCTATCCAATTTTGAATTTTAGACTATTAAAACGATGATGTCTAATTAAATTGATATGGTATGTGTAATAAAATTTGAAAACATCAAAATTTTACATGTTTCTATACTGCTTCCAGTTGACCTTATCTTTTTTCTCGTATATATGTAGTTCCAAAACGGCGTTAAGAAGTTTTAGCGTATGCCATAAGCTTTCAGACAATCATACCCTTCAAAAATAGAGCAGGATGTACTATCAACTAAAGGTCAATCAATACCTGCTTATAGCTACATAAAATTCACATTCGGCATGCGCTTTTCCAGACCCTTTCCTTATTTGGATTATTACTGAAAGGTGCGGACCATATATACGAGTATTTTTTCGACATACCTATATTTTCAGAAATAAAGGGGATTATCTTGTCGGTTACTTTTTAAATCTGTAATGTTTGACAGAGTTCTTTTACACAGTGAATAAAATATCTTAATCATTTAATTATAAACGGATGAAAACTTATTACCACAGAACAAATTCTTGCCATTTAAGATAATAATGTATTATTCTTTCCCGGTAGCCTCCTCCCAGCATTCCAATAATTATTTACAGCAACATCCATTTACAAGTGCCTGAAAGGTGGTTAGGTAGTAAATCAACACTTTCAAGTTTGTACATTTTGTATTACAGACAGATGATTTTTGCCTGATCACTTATAGCAATTTTGAAATTTCAAAATAGTTAAGTAGATTTTTCAGGAAACGCCCATAAAAAACATCCTTTCTCAATTTGCACGTTTCTTAATTTACACAGATCATGCTTAGACCCATTCCAGTCCCTCTTTACATAGACTTCACCAGTTAACTGTTTGTCATGAATTGTTAAATAATCTTTCACGATTGACCAATTTTGTATATGCATGTGGATACGAAACGAAGATAAGTCTCTTTCGTATTTCAACATCCGGTACCAGATTTCAGTTTTATATTAACATGAAATAAAAGGGATATTATTAATAATACACATGATAATATGTTCAAATTTTATTTTATTATAGCTGTAAAATCTTTTAGTGTCTATTTCAACTATATCTATCATGTTTTATGTCTATTTAATATTTTATATATCGAGTAATGAACTGCTTTCGTAATGTACATTTGGTTCGTTCGTACAGCTTTTTAGTTTCCTCTAACCTCTAATAAGCAGCATGTACAATAAAAAATTGTAAAAAAAATAACTTCTTAAATCAATTAAAAAGCAAATATAATAATCAATTATAGGGCCAACAACTTGACATGGGTTAGGATTTGTACTCATAGTTTCATTAACTATAGTTTTGACGCCATTAGTAAATAACAACGGCAGTAGAATACCGTAGTAACAACAAGATTACATAAGTCCACTGAAAAGGGCAAAAGTAACAACACCAGAAGACGGAAGACCAAAGACACTACACAACCAGAAAACACACACACTACAAATACATCAATAAAAACTAAAGCACTAACAGTGTGAACTCTCAAAAAGAGTAACAACAGGTGCTCCGGAAGGGTGAGCATAACTTGCTCTGTATACAGCAACCGTCATACTGTAAGTGGTTCATTTCAGGGTAAAGTCAGAATCGGTAATGTCAAATCTGGAAAAACGTGAATATAGCTGAAATGTCAGTTTACCAGGGGGTAATAACAAAATTACCGAACAGAGTGGTCAAGAGCTGAAGTCCTTGAGACAAAAAAAAAAAAAAATCAGTTGGAAACCAACGACAAAGTTGTCGACCACACTTTGTGACACCGACATTTTATATCTATCTATGATGGCGTGTTGACGGCCATATAATTTCTGAAATGACGAAAGTAGCAACGACTAAACATAAACCTGACTCAGCAGTGTTTCGGGACAGCGCTTTTGCTCTTTCCACATAGTCATTGTATGAACTACATGCTCTACAATCACCAATACATTGTGAAATATACACTCCATATGCTGGGGAGGTAGGTATATTGCTGCTTAGAAAGAGAAAGCTCACAATTTGGAAGTCAAAATCGTCACATAGGCGTGCCCGTCAATGTATAACAAAAGGTCAAGTTAGGAAGCAGAATTGAGTGTATCAGTTGTCTCTTCATTTCAAGTTCACTGGGGTAGATCCGGTATGAATATTCTTTAAATCTTGGGCTATTTTGTACATCGTCTATATATCGGAAGCTGAAAAAAGCTTCGGCCAGCTGCTTTTGTTTCTGTTGTATTAGGCCTTCTTCAAGATGAAAAACAACAATAAAAGCGTTGTTCCTTTGCTTGTTTTTTACCATGTATTTGTAGAGACTTTGTCTCATGTGCATTTACTCCATATCCTTTTATTCACCAATTGTAAAAACTTTAATTCTTGAACAAAAAATGATGAAGTTCTTTAACATTTAAAAGGATTTGTACTCATAGTCTCATTAACTATCATTTGGACGCTTTTATTAGTTCATGAAATTCCTAAATAACAATACAATCTTGGTCATTAGTTTAATCTGGATCGTAATGATACACTTCTGATTTAGATTTTGTATAATAATTGGAATTTAATTAAAAGGTCTCATAAACGTTTCGTCTTAAACTTTGAGCAGATCTAGATTTTTATCCAGTAATAACATATGCATCGTTCACAGTTTTATTTTTCAATCATTAATTTTCGCAGTGATGCAACTAGCTTCCTAAGGTAATGTAAATTTGGACAACTAATGTCTCTTCAATAACTTTCAGCAGTGGCATGGGTGAAATGGTTTAAAATTAAAAAAATACCCAAGTTATATAATACAACAGTAAATCTTATTATTCTGTAAACGTGTTTCAAGGAGTAACCTCTTATCAGCTGCATTAAAATCAAATAGTATGGAAAGTCATCAGCCAAACATAGCCCAAAATTAGCACACAGCAGCAAAATTATCGAAAAAGGAGTCCAAATCCAGTACCAAAGACATCTACCTAGTGCCAAACACGGAATGAAGCCGTGGTAGTTTTATGGGATTAGAATTTTGACAAAAGCGGTTAATGTCTATAAATCGCAAGGTAAAATTGTCCGTTCAAACAAGTCTGACTATTGGACTGTTGAATACCCTCGAGGACCTATGGTCCAACAGCAATGGCATCGGTCCAGTGGTTACAAAATATCAAAAATACCCACGTTCCATAAGAGAATAGTAAATTTCAGCATGCTGTACACGTGTTTCAAGGAGGTATCTCTCATCAGCAGTACTGAAATCGAATAATATGGAAAGCCATAATCCAAAAATAGTCAGAAATAAAGTACTCATTACCAAAATATCGAAATAGGAGACCAAATCCAGTACCAAGGGCATCCACCGAGTGCCATACACGGAATGAAGCCTAAATAGTTATAAATTATTAGAATTTTGATAAAAACTGTTAACTTCTATAAAACGCAAGGTAAAATCTACATGTCAAACAAGTATGACTATTGGACTGGTGAATATCCTTGGGGACGTCTGGTCCACCAGCAATGGCATCGGTCCAATTGTTTCAAAAGTAAAAAAAAACCCAAGTTCCATAATAAACATTCAATCTTATAATGCTGTTCATGTTTGTCAAGAAGTAACCTCTCATCAGCAGCATTAAGATCGAATTGTATGAAAAATGGAAAGCCATAATTCAAAAACAGTCAGGGAAGAAGTACTCATTTCCAAAAATATCCATATAGGAGGTCAAATCCTGAACCAAGGGCAACTACTAAGCATCATACACGGAATGAAGCTTAGTGGTGTAAAGGGATTAGAATTTTGATAAAAACGGTTAACTTCTATAAAACTCATGGTAAAATTTCGATGTCAAACGAATATGACTATACCCTTGGTTACCTCTGGTCCACCAGCAGTGGCATCGGTTTCAAAATTCAAAAATACCCAAGTTCCATAATAGAACAGTAAATTTTGTTATGCTGCACAGGTGTTTCAAGTAGTATCCTCTCATCATCAGCATTTAAATCGAATAATTTGGACAGCCATAATCTAAAAAATAGTCAGGAAAGAAGTACTCATTACCGAAAATATCGAAATAGGAGGCCAAATCCAGTATCAAAGACATCTACCGAGTGCTATATACGGAATAATACTTAATTAGTTTTAAAAGATTAGAGTTTTAATAAAAAAAAACGTTTAATCTACAAAACGCAAGGTAAAATTTTCATGTCCAACAAGTCGGACTATTGGACTGGTGAATACCCTCGGAGAACTCTGGTCAACCAGCAGTGGCATCCACCCAATGGTTGCAAAATCCAGAAACACCCAACTTTCATAATAAACAGTAAGTTTTGTAATGTTGTACACGTTTTTCAAAAAGAAATCTCTCATCAGCAGCATTAAAATAGAATAACATACAAACAACAACAATAATGATAACAAATAACCAATATAGGATCCATTCAGACTTGTCCGTGTAAATTATTTTGTCTGTTTTATATCCTTTTATTGAACTTTGTTTTACTTTTTCGCTCTTTCGACCATTTATTTTTAAATGGAATGCTTAATTTTAATCTTCTTTTTTTACATTAGGTGGCGCAATGAGAATTCCTCCAAACCATTTTCTGACGCATGGATACATGACTAAGTTTGGTGTTCCTCTTCGTCCGTTTATCAATTACAATGGTAATACCTGGCTTTATATCAATGGTGAGAAGAAAATTCGGACAGAAGGTAAATTATACATGTATTCTCATGTTAAATTTTGTTTGACATTATTTCCATCATGACTATTAACCTGAAAATGCCTTTTTACTCATTACATAAAGCAGCATACCAAATTTAAAAATAAACCCCTTCTGGCAGAACGGAGATTTTTTATGAGGCAAAATATGGAATGACTGTATCCCTACATATGCCAACGTCGTAGATACAAATTTCGAATTAAGCAAGATACTAGAGAATGTAAAAATGTACAGATTGAGTCAACATTTTTTGTCAGACGCTTAAGGAGAAAATTACGAAAGCCCTGGAGTGCCAAAGAAAAACATATTTTTTTCCATACATTGTGCGCACGAGTTATTCAATTTGTGAGCACGAGTTACTATCATGTGTGCACGAGTTTCACATCTTATGTAAGCGAGTTACACATCAGCTGCGCGTGAGTTTCTATCTTGTGTGCACGAGTTACAATTTTGTGCGCATGAGTTATTATCTTGTACGCAGTGTGTGCATCGTATACACTGTTTAGGACACAGGCAATTGATTTTAAAGGTGAAGGGGGCGTTTGGTCGAAGTTATTTGGACCTAACCATTATCTATATCTGCAAAATTTCCAATCGTGTGATATATATGGCTGCAAGCACCTGATGTCACTCCCGGTTTTCATGGGAGTTCACACTATGAGTGCCTTAGTTCTTAATGTTATCTTTTTATTTCCGTGCATTGTAGCTGTCTCACGTCCTTGTTTTGTCTTTGTTTTTATCTGTTACCGTTTCTGCCATGTCTTTGGACTTCGATTTTTGTAGTCATCGCTTCCCTTGTTCCTTCGGTATTCTACTGCCGTTGTTTCTAAATATTTTCAGTATCCACTAATATCTTAATCCTTAGATATTGCCATTATGCCTTGAAGTTTGTGTTCTTGTCCTTTTTATTCAGCAAAAAGTTGCATTTTGTCACCTTATAATGTCTCCGTAGCGTGGCCAATGGATATATCAAATGGTTATTCTGTTTTTTGATGTTTCTGCTTTGTTCTTTTGGTATTCTACTGTCGTTGTTCTGTATAGACTGCACAATATAACCGTGCTCCTTAAACAACAGATTTCAGTATTAAGGGGGGTACATAAAACAATATATAACCTGAAATTTGCATGAATTTGCAGAACTATAAAACTTTATAACAGAAAGGCATTTGGATAAATGAAAATTGCATGTCTTGTGATATTGTGGCCTTATTGTCCTAAAAAGGATGTGTTTACAATGTAAGAGGGAAATATTTAACGCGTTGTTACATTACTTGGTTCTACAATGTAGAAACTTCATATCATTTCATTGTTTGTATATAAAATAAAAAAATATGAAAATACTTATTTCATTTTATTTGATAGAACATAGTGCAATTGTGCAGTATAAAGAGATAAATACAAAAAATACCCTAATTGCATACATATACCATTTGTAAATATGCTTAATAGTTTTACCTGTTGGAATCTTTTCTGTTGTGCTTTAAATACTCATACCACGTATTAAATTCATTTAAATCTTGTTACTCGTTCTATATATAGACTGGGTAGGGTCCTCAACTTCTAGAGCAGAAAACAAAATACAAAAAGAGGAAAGTCTCCATGGAATTGAAAAAAACATAAATGAACAGATGTACATGTAATATTGAAATTGACAGGGCAGATACGTCTGATTAAGAATACGTTACAAAATGTGAAAAAAAAGTTCTGACTGCAGAACTGATAACGATTTAAAATTCTACACATTATAATGTTCTTACTCTTAAATAAGAAATAGTGGTAATAATTATGTGCTTTCACGTTCAAGATATAAGAAATGCAAACTAAAAATCAAAAATATTCAGAGCAACAGTTATACTGAAACGAACAAAATCAGAAAATATTCTAGTTTTCAATCTTGACTTAAAGATGTAAAATAAAAAATACACATAGGGAGTACAAAACAGCTAAACTTATTTTTATGTTATTTCTCATTTGGATTCTACATTCAAACGAGTTAGAAGTCTGCATATGAATTTATTGTTTGCCAACAAACAAATTATGTATAGTATCTTTATTACCTTAGAAAAAATTTGAAACGAAATTGTTGATAATTATGTATTTATTATCAAATTTCTGAGATCTAATTATCTCTATTACAAATAGATTACATCACAAGATCCCGTTCATAACCATATATTATCCACTAGAGGTAGTTGAATTTTAAAGTTTTAATTGCGAGGCTTGTCGAGCATTTTAAATTTTTGAATCTAACTATCGAGAGTGGATAATTTATGGTAATAATTTCTCTAATGATTAATGATAAACATAGAGAATTCACTGATATATTGAATATGAAAATATATTTAATGGTTCAGGATCGGTTTAAACTTCACATATCATTAGAGAAATTGTATTTATCAACTTATCAGTTTTAAAGAATTGAAAAAGAAAGCTACAATTTGAACGCATCAGACAATTATATAATAGAGTAATAAAGAATAGCAGAACCCAATTCTATTTGTCCATGATGGTTTAGGTCTCTGTCTCAGTTTCGGTCTCGGCTTTCGGATTCGGTCTCGACGATGATTAGTGCAAAAACATATTGGAAAGTTGTAATCATCACGTTTGTAGGAAATTTTTGTTTTCAAACAACCAGAATTATCAACATAGAGGTCTAAGTCCAAGTATGATCCTGTTGATGATGTGTCAGCGGTCATTTCAATATCGAGTTCATTTTGGTTTATAAGATGAATGTTGCCATTGAATTAAGCATTGTTCAATGAAAGAATATCATCTATATAACAGGACCTGAGATTAACGGACTTTACTAGCATATTGTTTTTAAGGCAGGTTCTCTGCCTTCTAGCTGTCGGGTAAAGCCATCTTGAAAAAAGTCTGTTTCAACCAGACTCTTACATTAAGGAGACTACTTTGTATGAAAAGAATCGGAATGATCCAGACTATCGTTAAAAACGCGTACGGCTTACCAGTTATTCATACGAAGGCACAAAAAATAATCCATTCATGTGGCGATACATTGTCCATTTCATGATCAACTACATCGTTTTATGTGTTTATTGTATTTATTTAATATCTTTTAAGAGATACTTTGCTTTTTTAATCTCGGAGCACTTAAACTGAGTGACATTCGAAATTCACGATTCGGTTCATTCATAAAAATTTCCTGTGGCGCGCAGTTTTTATGAATGGATACATAGTAACTTCTAGTTTCGCTGTTGTAACCAGAGTTGTTAACCCTCCCGGTCTCACCGTGAGGCTACCGGTTTCGGCAGCCGGTCTCACGTCTACCGATATGCCTCTGAAAGCTCCCTATATTGAAATTTTCTCTCAAAAATATTTTTCCGTTACACCGGAAGTAAATATTGGCTGTTCCAATCACACCCTGCGAGGTAAACAAAGGCCCCGCCTAACGAGATTACGCGAGAACACGAATCAGCTGTGTATTAACGACAAAATGGCGTAGCCTCCGCGAATTCCAAAATAAATTGATAAAAGAGATGGTCTTTTTGAGCAAGAATGATAAATATATACACGCAGTGTTTCTGTTGTGTGGCATAACCTTTGCCTTAGTGCACGGAGGATGAAATGACGTTGTTCGCCATAGAGAAACAGAGGGACACAAACGTAGTGCTCGACTTCGGACTCCAAATGCTGAAATTCTGTTTACATTATTCACAGTAACTTCGGTGTTTTGTTATTTGTAGCTGAGCACAACCTACCATTCTCAGTAGCTTGCACTGATGAGACATAAGTTGTCGAAATGCCCATATGTAGATAGTAAATTTACAGTGACTTCGTTATTGAGTTATTTAATCATATGCAAAAATAATGAAACTTAAGAACTAAATGACTTGACAGAGGAAGTGACAAAATTGGAAATCAACATTAATTAAGCCACAGAGTGTTACACTTGTACTCGGGCTTGTACTTTGGCATACTTACATTTCTACTTCTACTTCTACCGACTCCTGATCACAGTCATCAGATTGACTATTCCATCACATTAGTTGATTGCGCCGCCGCGAGACCGATAGGTGCAAATTATTTACAAGTGCGCGGATAAAAAGACACATCAGCAACGGGAACGGGGCTCCTTCTGGTCCCTACCCCCCACAATTTAGTTCACAACCCAGTCAAAACAAGATCCATACAGAGCCCCGGTTCCGTGGCTGATTAACTATCTACACACTGTGTCTGAGGAGAGTCTTGAAAGATTCAAGGCTCTCGGCAGACACAGCACAATCTGGCAAGATGTTCCACTCTCTGATCGTCCTTGGGTAGAATGACTCCTTTCTGGCAACTGTTCTGCATGATGGTATTTGCATTGCCATCTGGTTGTTGGTTCGTAATGGTCTTAACATTGGTAATAGTTTATCAGCTGCATCCATATCAACTTTGCTGTTATTGATTTTGTACAGCATTGCCAGTCTGCTTGTTTTCCTACGTTCTTCCAATGTTGGCCATTCTAAATCATTTAACATATCACTGACGGATGATGTGTTGTGATATCTGTTTGTCACATACATTTGTATCTTGCCGCTCTTCTTTGAACCATCTCCAGTCTGTGGATATCATTTTGTTGGTAGGGATCCCAGACAGTAGAGGCATACTCGAGTGTCGGTCTGACAAGTGACATATATGCCTTTTCCTTGATGCTCTTATCTCCGATGTTGATGTTTCTCTTCAGGAATCCGATGGTTCTGTTGGCCTTTGTACATATATTGCCGATATGTTCACCCCACTTTAGATCTGAAGTAATTGTCACGCCAAGGTACTTCGCTGATGAGACTCGTTCCAGGATATGTACGTACAACCTAAACCGGGAAGGAAAATTTCGGATTTTAATTCTTGAAAAAATTAAATGTCAAGATTTCAGCAAAACAGTAATAATTACAGAACTTCTGGAACCTGCCTTAACAGCATTCCATGCTTTGATTTTTTTACCTAAACTAGCTTTGTTATGAACCTGGCCACATACAAATAGACTACAAATCGACTAAAAATGAAGCACAATGGGTCTTCAAAGGTATCCTTAATGTCTACTGGAATAATTTCTCTCAAGTTTGACAAATATTTTATCAATAAACAATTCCAAGATTGAGATAAAATTGTCCTCTTTATACTTTTTGTTGGAATCAAAGTGTTGTTTGACAAAATAAAATATCAGTCTTTACCTAGCACCAAATATGCTAGGTATTTTTTCACCCTTTTTTGTACTGAAATATTGATATACATTGTATTAAATTCTTGACTACTGACAGTAAATAATCATGTTGGAGAGTAGTATAGATTGCAGAAAATCAATGTTTTTGTTTTTTTTCAGACTGGGAGAAAAACAATAAAGTCCACTCCGACAACTTATTTCCAGGTTGGGATGAAAATCTTCCGGCAGATTCCAATGTAGAAGGCTTATGTAAGGTTTATTAGACATATTTAAGAGGGCAAAAGGGGTTTCATTTATTTTGAAACTTTTATGCATATGTTACACATTAGAAACATCAGTTTTTCATTTCAGAAAAGAGTACTGATATATTCTGTATATATATAGTTTTTGATACTTTGTATAAAATTAAGATCTAAATTCTTTCAAGAAAACAAGACTTTTGCAACATATGTATATTTAGGCTGTTGGAATGTCTGTTCGTTAATTTTGTTATAACAAGTATTCTTTACTCAATTTACTGCTATAGAACAACAATGATAATCAATTTTCCTCGTACAGATCATACAGATCATACATTCACGAATCAGTATAGATGTGTTACGTCTATTGTAACTCCTACTTTTACAGCTTCCGCTACATAGATGATGAACTTTCTCTTAATAATCGAAAGTTTAAGGAATATTTACACCAGATCTAACCAAATGAGCTTGAAATTAAAGAGACTACTGATACACTGTTACAACAATTTCTTGGTTGCCTCTATTGATATATCTATTTCGCCCCAGACGTAGTCGGGACGACATATTGTTTTGGGTCCGTTTCTTTGTTATTATTATTATTATTACGCTTTCTTTCTTTCTTTCTACCATATATTTTTGTCCGGGCTTATTCTCTCAAAGATGCCTGGACAGAATTCATTCACATTTGGTACAAAGTTGAATCACCTTAAGGAAATTGCATGCAACGAAAAAAAAAATTTCAAAATGGCCGCCGTTTCCAAGATAGCTGCCAGGTTATGTCAACACTTTAAATTTGTCCGATTTAAATAAAAATGACAAAATCTCAAACATACCTCGACACAATTCATTCATATTTGACAAAAAGTTGGATCAACAAAAGGAGATGGGGATCACACACACACAAAACAAATTCAAAATGACCGCCATTTTCAAGACGGCCGCCAAAATACGACGAAATTTCAACTATGTCTGATTTCAACGAAAATTGATTTATAGGTAGATTTTGACGCTGCAATCAAGATGGAAGCCTCAAATTGGCTACCAGGGGCGACATCAGCTATCGCTTGCAATTGCAAATCTAGTTTCTTCTTCTTTTTAATTTGCATAGGCGTAGGAAAATTTGTTATAGATAAACATGGAAAGAATATAGAGTGAATTCAAATACAAATACATTGTTAAAGCAAGTAATGAAAAAAAAAGAATATATTTATATTTATTTTTCCCTACCTTAAAGTCACAATGATGTTCTTTACAATGAGCTTTGTTCATACCTCAAAGTAAACTCAAGACACTCCAATAACACCGGTTTGAGTTAAATCATTGATGCTACGCCCATGTGTTGACTTACTCCAAGTATGCGGAAATATCGTAAAACAAAAGAAAAAAAATAATAATTCAAACTTTGAATGATAGTGTATCTACACGAGTTATTCTTCAATTCTTCAAAGAAAAGGTACGCCATAACTACTTTTATAGAGTAGTGTAAGCTAAGTTAAGTGGGAGCCGAACTTCAGTCAAAAGAACAAACAATCCATGTAGAGAGCATCCATCTGTTGCATGGGGAATCTTTTTACGGACTCCACATTTCAGAAGAGTCAAACTCTGTTCGAAACTACACAATGAAAGAATAAGGAATAAATGCACATGAGACAGTCTCTACACATATGTGGTAAAACCAAACTATGTAACAACCCTTTTATTGTTATTTTTCATCTTGAAGTCCTATAAATGCTATCATCATTAACCTTTGGTTATACCTCATAGTAAGTTAGAGACGAACAACACCACTGCCATGTCTTTATATACTCCATTGATTCGGGATCATCAACAAAAAAAAATAAACTGGCAAAATTTTCTTTCAATCTTTTTCATCCATTGCCAACAAAAAGACTCATTTTTATCACCAATCATAAGATCAGGACCCCTATTTCACAATTAATGATTTTCATATTTTTGATGGAATTATCGCTGTTGTAGTGGATTTGCATGAGAAAACCATGGCACCAGTAAAGGCTGACCTTTTCAAAAAAATTAAAGAAAATGGATCACAAGACGGATGGGCAGCTTGGGTAGAGGAATGGAGTAATCTATCAGTAGATGATTTTTTGAGATCAAATCTTAACGATTACGTCCCTTGGCCAGAAAAGACAATAAGAGGTTATCAGGTAATATTTGAAAAATAAAAAAAAAACTTTATCTTATATTGATTGCTTCAAGTTACGGTAAGTCTTTTTCACACAAAATCTAGCCGAAAACTCATAGAGATAATGTGTTATTAAGCAAATACACTGAAAAGATAAGCAACACAGGTAAAATGAAAAGTTTGATGAAAACGTTTACTTCTTCTTTACTAAATTCTGCATTCTTTGAATATAAAAAAATCGAAATTTATCCAAAAGAAAGAAGAGTAAATTCGACAGTAATCTCTAATTTCTGGCAAATGTTTAAACCGATGCCCCATTAAAAACTTCTCTCACGAGAGACCTTTCATTTCCAAGCACTTTTATGACGTCAAAATTGTTTGCGTTTTTCAGACATTTCTTTTGTGACGACATGAAAAATACCATCATGCCTGATGACGTCACGTTCAATAAACACATGTATTTTTGAGCTACAGAAAAAAGGACAATTTTTTTGTATCGCCTAAAAATCGTTTAAGAAACTTAATCCAAAAATTGTATCATTTCTAACCTCTCGATAGTTAAATGTTCAAATATTGAAAACACTCAACAATCTTCACGTTTTAAAATTTGAAAATTTAATTATCCATGGTTGAGAAATGTCGTATCTCACTTGGTGAGATCCTATATATCTATATCCTGTAAAGATTAAACAAATACAAAAATGTAGATAAAAGTGCCCGAAAAAATGTCCTTTGCTGATGTATACTCTATTTCTATTGAGTGCTTATACATTAAATTATTTCTTACGTGCATGGGCTGTTAAAATTCAATAAATCATAGCTTACTACACTTACTTTGAAATGAATATAATATAGGCCTAAAATAAACTAACGGCATTTCTCATCCTCGATTTTACGGAAATGTTGTTAAAAATGCCAGAAACTGATTAAAAATCCGGACAAACTGGGACGTAACTTGCATTCTTTACGCTATACTGGATATCGACAGGATATTCTGCACGTGTCCGTTAAATTAGCTTTCAGATGCAATGACCTGGGGATTTTATACGCATACTCACTGATACTGTCGATGTCTGCTAAGAAACACGATGACTCTTTACCAAACCCATCTGGGAGTTTTTTTCCGTAGTGCGACAGTGTTTTATATGTGGTCATGGAGTAAGCGGTCTATCTGTTTTGGGTTTTATTCGTATGTTTATTATCCCATAGGGAAACAGGACAGAGAAAGGGGAGATTTGGATAGCCATAAACCGGTTTAACCCTACCACTGGCTTTTGCTAGGGCCGGTACCAAGTCCGGCTGTCCCGAGTTCCTGTCGTTATTTACGTTTGTCTTTTGTATTTTTATTGTGTTTTTTATGCAGTTCCTTGTCACTTTGTGGCATGTGACTATGTTTTTCGGTCATTGTAGGTGTTTCCTGTTATTTTTTCATCCTCTCTTTATCGTTGTATTCGGTTTTGACGAAAAAGACAAAAAGTTCAGAGAATCATTAGCATTTAGTGTTCATTCAAAAACAATCTTGTGAACAGAATGAAACGAAAACTACTAAGTTGTGATAAAATATTAAATTCAAACAAGGAACCGCTGTAAAAATTGGTAGTGTAACTTTTGACAATGTTGTTTAATTACATGTTTTCAAAATAGTTTGTGATTCAATTGTTTTTTTTTATAAAAACTACAGTTACTTTACTTTATGTCTATAGGAGTCTAGGATGATGTTTATTTCGCTGAACGCGAATACTCTTTATTCAGGGGCCGACTCCGACCTGCCGTTAGGTGTTGGGTTTTCTCACCGTTCATTGAAGATCTTATGGTGGCTTTGAGTTGTTATTACTCCCCTTTGGGTCGTTGTCTCTGACACATTCCCCGTTTCCATTCTTTTTTCTATATAAATTGTACTTTGAATGATAAGTGTTTTAAGACTCCATTGCATGTACTCTTGCTGCTTTGTTGATTTGAGTCAACAAATAATTCACAGAAATTCCGTTGCAAAATTAGGTATCATCAACAGAAATGGATTCATTAATGCGTCATCTACATCTTTAAATGTAAATACCACGTTCACACTTCCAAAAGATCAAGACAGTAGTAAAAACGTCCTCCAAACGAAACAGGACATAAAGACAATTTTGACATTTACCCCATTTCCTTTCTTTTTCATATTTGTAAGTTGCACCAACAAAGGGGATAAATATACTTTATCACTAAAGAAAATATTATTTGAAAATAGAAAATCAGCGAAATTAAATGATGAATAACTAATTACCGAACTTACTTTAAATTCAGTTTGTGATGCTTCGGCTGGAATATTATCTCTTTCCGTGCATCCCCTCCCCTAATTCCCAAACCAGACATATTTTTGTCAGAAGTTCTACGTTCTTTTAAGAAAAACAAAAAACAAAA
>MJUU01027780.1:12863-30979 GCA_002080025.1 Modiolus philippinarum
GTTTAAATTTCAAGCGGGTAATACCATGTGATAGTGCTGCGCGGTAATGCCTGATTTTAATTATAGAAAACGTTTGCAGTTTAAAAATTACTACGATGCAATATTGTGCTTGAGGCTTGTACGTCTAGAACGATTAAACTGCACTTGTCTTTTGGTTTTAAACAATAAGTTTTGAAATGCAGTGTAGGGATGCTATTCATGAGTCATCAAAAATGATAGCAGAATTAAAAAATATATTCCATAGTTTCCTCAATAGCCAATGGAATGCACCTTCCATATTTTGTCCTGTCTGGTGTCACCACTGCACTATCAGGTTTTGTTCCGTGACGTCGTGATACCGGGAAAATTCACGCACAAGGAACAATTTTTGAACATGACTGAAATACAGTTTTCCCGCGAACTACCTGATAGTGCAGCAGCGACACCAATGAAAAGTGGGAAGGTTAATTCCATTAACAAATGGTTATTATCGTGAAATTAAGACTGCCCTTGGGACAGTCCTTATTTCACGACAACGATCACCTTTTCCATTAATTATTATATGATTATTTACTGTTTTTATTAAATTGAAACGGAATGAACGAAAACCGAGGGCGGCATGAAAAGAAATGTTAGTGCACAAGAAAAGGGGTTATGTTATGCCATTCATCAACTGAAGTCAGCGAAAGAAGTTCATCGAAATTTCTTTTTTGAAAGTCATGTACAAAAGGCATCCTATCTTATTGGCAGGGTTCCATATTTCGTATATCAGTAACTCGGCAACTATAGTAGATAAATCAAATTTCAAATTGTGTAATGGTTCACAAAATACAAAAATGGCTTGGAAAAGTACACAGATATACCTTAATAAAGACTATCGTTTATCTTTTATCCAAATAAGACCTATTCAAGCATAACTTATGATATGTTTAAATGTTTAAATCGAGTTGTGATAATATTTACATTTGAAATCCTATGTCCTATTAATTTCGTTTAATGTTAAGATTTTTTTTACAAATTAACATAAGAAATGCTACCTGTTTTGGATAGTTATTTGTGGCAGACCGACATCAAAATGAGTGACACTTTACAAAGTAGTTTATATACATTGTACACATTGTCCTCTTTTGGATTTCTATTTTTCTGTTATTTTGCAATAAATGCATGCATAATTTGGAAAAAATAATTTTTCACTCTGCTTTCAATTGAGAAGAAACTATGCAGTGTGTTTCTGTAGACTATGAATATATGTCCTCGTATATTTGTTTTGCATATTTAAAGTTTTATCTATTATTTAGTCTTATCAAATAGAGTGCCTTTATTACTTTTATGTTTTCAAGGCTCAAATTGTTCAATAGGGTTGTTAAGGTTCTGCACGGTAGTTTTGTCCTATTATAAAATTTTGTGAAACTTTCTGTGAAGATACATTAGTGTACTATCGTTCAAAATATAAAATAATATTTGGGGTCAACGTACATTTAAGAGCAAAAATGATATTCTAATGATTAATAAGAGAGTATAGCTTTTAAAAATGTATTTTAGTACAAAACATACCGAAGTTGCATAAAAAGCAGTAAATAATGTTATGCTGTACACGTGTTACAAGGAGTTATCTCTCATCAGCAGCATTAAAATCAAATAATATGGAAAGCCATAATCCAAAAGTGGTCAGAAAAGTAGTAATTATTTCCAAAAATATCGAAATAGGAAGCTAAATTCAGTACTAAGGACATCTACCGAGCGCCATAAACGGAATGAAGCCTCAGTATTTTTAAATGGTTCGAACTTTAATAAGAGCCGTAAATTTCTTTAACACGCAAGGTAAAATTCAAGATAAATAAATCCTGCATCGCTGTCACTCAATATGCATCTCTCAGGTCGATATAACACTAAGGCTATAATTGTCTAATATTTCTTAATAAATGAAACATAAATGAAAAAGTATTAGACAAAAATTGTGGAACAATACCACTGAGATACATTAATAGTTAAATTTAGGGTACTTCTAGTAACTACTAACGGTGACATTCCGTTCTTTCAAAGTTTTGTTCAAAACAGGAGAAGTATCTCCCTCTCGCATAGCTTTGTCCTTAGCTGATTTTTGTTCTATTTTTTTTGACCCTCTGTGTTGTTCTCTATTGGCTTTTACACGTGTTTTGGTATATGCGTTTCAAAATGTTTTTTATTTGATCCGACCGGAGAAACATAAGTTGTTGAACTGCTCATATGCAGAAACCTATTTAAATGTAACTTGGGTAGTTTGTTTCCCATCTTGTAACAACTACAGAAGTCAATTTTGATGTTTATTTCGATAGCAAAGAGGTCTTTCAGTCAACTGTTAGAAAATGCTATTGTAAAAAAAGTTAAATGAATAAATAAACAAATGACTGGATATGGAGTAAATGTAGTTTTGACAGCATCCCAAAATCTTTGTTTTTTTCGACTATGCCGATGTCATTGGATTGTTCGCTTTAGACTGACAGTTCGGTTCTCACTTACATTTAATTGGTATGATACAATTTTCGTAATGCTGGGAAACGAGAGTTGATATAAATATACATGTTTATATTGATGCAAATGTTGATGTGTTGGACAAAAGTTGACACTTTCAATTTTATTTTATGTATTTGTTAGTGTTTTTAACTTACATGTATAACATAAGGATCATTTAAAGAAAAAATGCTTGTTATATAATAACAAACAACTAAATACCGAAGTTACTGTGAATTTAATTTCTGCATATGCGTATTTCGACAACTTATGTCTCTTCAATGCAGATAAAATCTAAATGTTTGGAAGACCATGAACTCAAAGATATGTAAAAACTGATAGAGAACAAATGACCAATATGATCTAAATATAAAGCCAAATCAGCTAAGATCAGAGCTTTGCATGAGGGAGATACTCCTTAAGTTTGAACAAAATTTACAAAAAATTAGATATTGTAAGGTTTGAAATATAATCGGCTTTCGGGTCAGCACCAAAGTACTGACTACTGCGCTCGGGGACTAACAGTCCACCAGCAGTGGCATCGACCCAGTGGTAACAAATAACAAAATACCGAAGTTACTGTGAATTTACTTTCTTCATATGCGCATTTCGACAGCTTATGTCTTTTCAGTGCAGATAAAATCTAAATGTTTGGAAGACCATGAACTCAAAGATATGTAAAAACTGATAGAGTACAAATGACCAATATGATCTAAATATAAAGCCAAATCAGCTAAGGACAGAGCTTTGCATGAGGGAGATACTCCTTAGGTTTGAACAAAATTTACAAAAATTTAGATATTGTAAGGTTTGAAATAAAATCGGCTTTCGGGTCAGCACCGAAGTACTGACTACTGGGCTGGTGAATACCCTCGGGGACTAACAGTCCACCAGCAGTGGCATCGGTCCAGTGGTAACAAATAACTAAATACCGAAGTTACTGTGAATTTACTTTCTGCATATGCGCATTTCGACTACTTATGTCTCTTTAGTGCAGATAAAATCTAAATGTTTGGAAGACCATGAACTCAAAGATATGTTAAAACTGATAGAGAACAAATAACCAATATGATCTAAATATAAAGCAAAATCAACTAAGGACAGAGCTTTGCATGAGGGAGATACTCCTTAGGTTTGAACAAAATTTACAAACATTTAGATATTGTAAGGTTTGAAATATAATCGGCTTTCGGGTCAGCACCGAAGTACTGACTACTGGGCTGGTGAATACCCTCGGGGACTAGTGGCATTGACCCAGTGGTAACAGATAACTAAATACCGAAGTTACTGTGAATTTACTTTCTGCATATGCCCATTTCGACAACTTATGTCTCTTCAGTGCAGATAAAATCTAAATGTTTGGAAGACCATGAACTCAAAGATATGTAAAAACTGATAGAGAACAAATAACCAATATGATCTAAATATAAATATATATCATTTATTTATTCAATCGATATATAGTGGTAAGAAATATGTTGATTTCTGTTCAAAAACCCTATTATGACGACAGTTACTGTGATAAAGTCTACTCCACAAGCGGCGTCAATCAGTTGTGGATTCTACAAACTTCTTAAGATCTCCTTGAACAGTCTCAACCATTGTCATAACATACAAACTTTTGATTTTTCTACTCTTCATATTATCCTGCCACAATATAAAATGAAAACAGTAAGCTCTGATTTGATACATCAATGTTTCTGCACTAAAAACGGAGAACGCACATACACTTTTTAAGTAGTAGGGAAAGACAAAACATATTTTGTTAAGACTCATACTGAGTCAAAAAAGTACACAGGGAATGACGTAATCAACAAGTTAAAACTTTTAATACCCAATATTTTTTTGTTGAATTTGGAGGCCGCGTTTTTCAACAGACAATTGGGATTCCGATGGGAACTAACTGCCACGTTTAGCTGATCTCTTTCTTTTCCCGTATGAGGCCAAGTTTTTACAAGGGCTAACACAGAAAACAAAATTTAACTCCGTCCTTTAATTTCAGCTTCCGCTACATAGACGATGTAATTTCTCTTAATAATCCGAAATTCAAAGAATATTTACACCAGATCTATCCCAATGAGCTTGAAATTAAAGAGACTACTGATACACCTACTTCAGCTTCGTACGTAGATCTTTTGATATATATTGACGAAGATAGACGTTTGAAATTTAAGCTATATGAGAAGCGCGATGACTTAAACTTCCTATTTGTAAACTTTCCCTTTCTAAGCAGCATTATGCCTACCTCTTCACCCTAGAAGTGTATATTTCACAGCTGATTCGTTACTGTCGAGCATGTAGTGTATACATTTTTTTTAAATAGAGCAAAAACACCGTCCCAAAACCTGCTTAGTCAGCCATAGTTACTTTCATCCAGTCAGAAATTCTATGGTTGTCAACATAACATCATTGACAGATATTGCGTGTCTGTGTCCCAAATGAAAACGGACATTTTCAGCCAGATTTCATTACTTCATGGATCTGACGTAACCGGGTTTGACTCGACCCTGGATTGACATTGATAGTGTGACGGGTGCCACTAGTGGAGCAGGACATTCTTACTATTCCGGAGCACCTGATGTCACTCCTGGTTTTAATGGGAGTTCACAGTATGAGTGCCTTAATTTTTAATTTCGTCTTTTTATTTCCATGCATTTTGGCTGACTCAAGTCCTTGTCTTGTCTATGGTTTTCTCTATTGCCGTTTTTGCCAAGTCTTTGGACTTCGATTTTCGTATTCATCACTGCCTTTGTTCTTTCGGTATTCTACTGCCGTTGTTACGTGACCCGAGGAGAATACTATTACATGGAAACAGTACAGTGTCTTTTTATATAAAAAAAACTTCATATTTTTAAACGTATGAGGTATCACGACTGAATCATTAATGCCGATATTAGAAATTTTCTGGTCGTCTTTGAACAAATGTATTACATATTGAAACCTTCTACTTAGTATTATATCGAAATGCATTGTATTACAATATCAGATGTAATTTGTCGTATAAAATGAGAACAAGGCATATATATTTTATATTATAACATAATAGCATTTTTATATTAGATGTATTTTATCCAAGGACGGTCGTACTTGGCCAAGGATAGCAGTATTGAGTCGAAGCCCAAAACAACTGTCTTAAGTCCAATATGACTATCGGAGGACATAATGCAAGTCTTATGTGACAAATTACATTATATGACACTTTTATTAACCAGTTGTGTAAAAAGACTATCGAATATGATTAAGTTTCTTATGATAAAGTTTTTATTTTATTTAATGTCATTTAATTTCGTTGCTGGAATTTCTTTTTGATTTAATAAACAGCAAAAATTCAACTAATCAAACCTGTATAAAATATGTGGCATAACATTTGTCTTAAGACAGATCTTTGACATAGTCTGTCTTAAGACACAAGTTTTGTCATAAACTGTTTCGCAAAATTAAGATCTGTTCTAAGTAATGTCTACTTGTAGGACAAGGAAATCCTTGTTTTGGGGTAGGTTAATGTGGAAACCCTATATGAATCGGCAGTCAAAAGTAGTTTTGAGTAAAACATGTATATATTTTAGCAACACAGTAGTAAATAGATTTTGTAGAAGTGTCAAACTTGATCAAAAATCTTATTCCGTTCGGGCAATATAATTCAGTCTACAACAGGACTTAGATTCCAGACTTGCTACTTTATTACTGGTGAAGGATTTTTTTTCGAGGGACTATAGACTTCACTGAATTATTGTGATCTTCAATTTAAATTTCACAAAACACGGAGAGACGTATCTGTTTATCATTGGGTTTTTTCTTAAGCATATAAGTAAGACTCAAATCTGTGTCCGCCCTAAAATAAATGTCCTTCACTCAAATTCGTTCCCTTTAACAAATCCGTGTCCTATAAAATTCTAAGAAACGCAAATATGTGTCTTTTTTCACTCAATCAGTGTCCTTAACCTTGGCAGAATAGGCGACGTCAAAACAATTGCTCGTTGGTAACGTCATCTGATCCCAATCCAGAATCTAAGTATAAGGCTGTATATGTCACGCGGGAAACTTTTTCAAGGCCATAAATTCTAACTATACATTTGAAGTGAATAGATCATAGTTGAGACCATGTCAAAAAAGTAAATTTTCAGTGAAAATGGTCAATGCATTTGTGTTAGCTGAATGTTCTTACTCCTAAACATATAAATAAACCCGTAATCCGTATTATTTGACACATAATATTATACAATGTGAAATTAATGCGCAGTATGCACTCAACATTGCATCAAAGAAGACTTAAGTTCAGTTTGGCATGATAGGATAATACACATGGGACTGAAGTGCACATAGTGAATATGGATTGATATACATGGATACGGAACTTTCGAGTTAATTGTTTGCCGACAATAGAAAGGCCTTTCAAAACATTCACGTTTTTGTGGCGTAGTAGATAAATTGAAAATTAAGGCAGAAGTTGTCTTGTGAAGATGGTGAATGCTATGTACTAGTTTGGAATAAACAATCGATTACCAAACAATCGATTACCAAAACAACGGCAGTAAAATACCGAAGGAACAAAGCACAAGATTACACAAATCAAAGTCCTGAGACAAGGCAAAAGCAAGAACACCAAAAGACGGAAGACCAAAGACACCACATGCCCACAAAACACACGAACATTACATATACAACACAAAAAACTAAAGCACTAACAGTGTGAACTCTCAATAAACAAGAGTGACATCAGGTGCTCCGGAAGGGTAAGCATGTCCTGCTCTGTGCACAGCACCCGTCCCACTGTCAGTGGGTCAATCCAGGGTAAAGTCAAAACCGGTAATGTCAAATCCGGGAAGACTCGAATCTAGCTGAAAATGTCAGTTTTTATTTGTGACACTGACATTTCATATCTATCTATGATGTCGTGGTGACGGCCATAGAATTTCTGAAGGGACGAAAGTAACAAAGGCTGAACATATCCCTGACTCAGCAGTTTTTGTGACAGTGCTTTTATAAGTTTACCGATCAATTTCAAAAGGTTACTATTTTGAATGTTGTAATACAACATCGATGTCTGTTGATCCACTGCGGGACAAAAATATTAATTCATAACACTGAGTATAGAGGAGTGAAATGTTTTGAATCCTTTTGTATAACCCTTTTTTGTTTTTCTGAATCTAAAAACCACTTGTTACATGGTAAGTTAAATGAATAAATGAACGAATGACCGGATATGGAGTAAATGTAGTTTTGACATTATCCCCAAATCTTTGTTCTTTCGACTTTGTCGTTGTCCTTGAATTGTTCGGATTTCACTTATATTAAATTGGATTGATAAAATTTTCGTAATGCTGGAAAATGAGAGTTGCCATAAAGGTTAAAGTTTATATTTAGGCATATGTTGATGTGTTAGACAACAGGTAACATTTTCAATTTAATTCTATGTATTCGTTGGTGTTTTTAACTGACATGTACAACATAAGGATCATTTAAAGACAAAATACTTTTTATAAATCATTTATTCAGCAATCGAAAGATAGTGGTAAGGAAAAATGTGGATTTCTGTTCACAAACCCTATTTTTACAACGATCATGTTACCCAAGGAGTTTACTATTGCATGGAAACAGTACACTTTCTTTTAATATGAAATAAAAAATATTCGTTTTAACGTATGAGGTATCAGGACTGAATCATTAATGCCGATTTTAGAAATTTTCTGGTCATCTTTGAACAAATGTATTGCATATTGAAACCTACCACTAAGTGTAATATCGAAATGCATGGTATTACAATATCAGATGTAATTTGTCGTGTAAAATGAGAACAATGCATATATATATATATATATAGCTGATTTTGGCTTTCCTCTTTAGACCGTATTGGTATTTTTTTCTCTATATGCTTTAACATATTTCGGTTTATGGAATCTAAATATTTTGATTTGATCTGTACTGAAGAGACATAAGTTGTCAAAATGCGTATATGCCGAAAATAAATTCACAGTATTTCTTAATTTATATACATTATATTATAACAGAATTGCATTTAATTATATTAGTCCTGTTTTATGTCCTAGGACGGTCATATTTGGCCAAGGATAGCAGTATTGGGTCGAAGCCCAAAACAGCTGTCGTAAGTCCAATATGACTGTCCGAGGACTTAATACAAGACTTATGTGCCAAATTATATTATATGGCGCCTTTATTAACCAGTTATATAAAAAGAATATCGAATATGTTTAAGTTTCTTCTGATAAAGTTTGTATCTTACTTAATTTTATTTAATGTCGATGCTGGAATTTCTATTGATTTTAATAAACAACAAACATTCATTTAATTAAGCATGTATTACATATGTGGCGTAAACATTTCACAAAGTTGTAGTAGGACAGATCTTTGACATAATCTGTCTTAAGACAACACAAGTTTTGTCATAAAAATACATCACAAAATAAAGAAATAGCCATACAGCTCATTTAAATTATTGCAGTTGGAGCTAACATATGTGTTATGGTCTCAAGTTCATTTATTCCATATCCTTCCGTAAAATATCTTTTAAGTTATATATTTTACGAAAGGATATGGAGTAAATGAACATGAGACCGTAACACATGTGTTAACTGCAACTGCAATAATTTTTATAAGCGAAATCCGAATGATCAGTAAAATCAAATAGAGCTAAGGACAAAACTACGATGGAGGGAGTTAAACTTTACTTACTTACTTAATCCTCTTCGTGTTGGCTTATAGTTTTAAGAATTTTCATGCATTTAGATAAAAGTTAAAAACAAAGTGTACATATGGGATATAATCTCATGTACAAGTATGTTCATTATGTCTTAATTGTAGGACAAGGTAATCCTTTCTTAGGTCGGGTAAATGTGGGAACCCTATACGATCGGCAGTCAGAAGTAGTTTTTAAGTAATATATTTTTCAGCAATACAATAGTGTATATATCTTGTAGTAATGTAAATTTTGGTAAAAAAAATCTTATCCATTCGAGCAATATAATTCTGTTAACAACAGACTTCTTACTTAATTACTGATGTAGGATTTTTATCTTCAATTTGAATTTTACAAATCACGAAGAGACTCATCTGTTTTTTCTGAAGCATAATATAAGACTCAAATCTGTGTCCGGCCTCAAATCCGTGTCCTTCAATCAAATTTACTCCCGTCCAGAATTCCGTGTCCTATAAAATTCTAAGAAACGCAAATACGTGCATATTTTCACTCAAAACCGTGTCCTTTACCTTGGCAGAATAGGCGACGCAAAACAATTGCCTGTTGGTAAAGTCATCGGATCCAAACCCAGAAACAAAGTATAGGGCTGTATATGTCACGCGAGATTTTTTTTTCTAATCAAGGCCATGAATTCTAACTCTACATTTGAAGTAAATAGATTATAGCTGAAACCATGTCATAAAAGTAAATTTTCAGTAAAAATGGTCAATTCATTTGTGTTGGCTGAATGTTCTCACATGTAAAACATGTAGATAAACCAATACATTCGGTTAAATAATCCGTATTATTTGACACATAATATTATACAATGTGAAATTAATGCGCAGTATGCTATCAACATTGTATCAAAGAAGACTTAGGTTCAGTTTGACATGATAGGGTAATGCACATGGGACTGAAGTGCACATAGTGAATGTGGATTGATATTTATGGATACAGTACTTTCGAGTGAATTGTTTGTCAAACATAGAAAGGCCCTTTCCTTACAACAAATCAAAACATTCAGCCAATTTTAGGACACATAAAACAGTTTATCACTGATGAGCAAAGGCTGAACGGTTTTATGGCGTAGTAGATTAATTGAAAATTTAGTCAGAAACTGTCATGTGAAGATGTCGAATGCTATGTACTAGTTAAAGAAAAACAATATGTTACCATAGCTTACCGATCAACTTCCCTAAGGTTACCATTTTGAATTATAATACAACATCGATGTCTTTTGATCCACTGCGGGACAGAAAATGTTAATTCACAACACTAAGTATAGAGGGGTAAAATATTTTGAATCGTTTTGTATTATCCTTTTTTGTTTTTGTGAATCTAGAAACCACTGGGTAAATGTAAAAATGTCTTTGTATTGGTGTTGGAATAAGTTCAGTATTACGTTAATGATTCCTAAAGAGGATACACATAATATATATGTATTCAGATTTGTGTATGAGATCAAAGGAAACAGAATGTGACGTCACAGGATACAGATCTGTATTTCTAAAGGAAACAGATCAGGGTGTGACGTAATGATTGGTCACAGTTTTGAGTGAACATATACAGGACAGAGAAATTTAGTAGACAATTCAGAATGCAGAATTTAAATTCACAGTTACTTCGGTATCTATTCATTTGAAAATAAGATTGACTTTTTGCTTTTACAAAAACTGAATCAGGGCCAAAAATTTAGGCGACTGCGAAAGACCTTTAGGTGTCCTCATTTCTGAGAAATATTCTTTTTCCTACGAAATCGTTTGATTTGATTTTTTTTAATTTGTGTAGATACGGTATTAGCATGAAATATCTGCAAAAATGTGAATATATTGTTTTCAAATAAATTTTGAATCAGTAAAGCGATTCCCCTATTTCAGTAAACAGAATTCCTTTTGGGTAGGTAATAACAGCTTTATATATGGATTAAATTTTGATGTTGTTTATATATGACTAACTAGTTTTTATAACCTTGACATCATTCGAAATGTTTTCAAATTCCAAGAAATACTAATGTTAGATAATTAAGACATGGCTAGTGAATCTTTTGATATTAACATATAAAAGTAGTATCCCAACGCCATCATGCGAATTAATTTTGATATTTTGATTTTTAAAATTTTGGTAATTAATTTCATTTTGACCGATGGAAAAAAACTAAAACATCCACAGATTTGCTTGGAACATTTTTATGAGATATATAATAAATGAAATAAATAAAATTTTAATTGCTAAGATGTTTTGACTTCTTTATTATATCATATCCATTGAAAACGTTTTACTGACTTTCACAGAGTTATTTCCCTTCCGTGCTTGGTACGCCGTTCAATTAATTTCATTCTCCATGAACTTCACGACCTAAAATTAGATAGGGCCATTTAACTGGTAGAAACACTTGCTAAATCTCAAATTTGTTTTCGTAGTAGCTTCTGTTTGTTGGGAAAGTCATTTTTATTCCAATTATATCAATCTTCATATCCCAAGTACATTGGTATTGGGTATTTCGAAACAAATATTTTGACCAGAGAAAAGAGAAAATAGTAGTACCAATGTTAGGGATGTTGAAGCATCAGCAACATACTAAAAGACCCCTGATGACCTGTCGATAATGTATACCTATTTTTTTCTCCTGCTTGAATCGATTGATTAAAATTTATTGGCAAGAACATAGAATAATTTGGTTTAAACCTAAGGAATATCTCTCGCTGCATATCTGTATCCTTAGCTGATTTTTTATTCCCTTTTTAGATCCTGTTGGTAATTTGTGATCTATCAGCTTTTACACATATTTCAGTTTATTGCTTTTCAAAGGTTTTTATTTGATCTGCACTGAAGAAAACCAAGTTGACGCAATGCGCATATGCAGAAGCAGTAACTTCCATATTTTTTTTGTTATATAATACTTATTTCACCGAATTCATAAATGTAAACTAAGTCAAATTCTCATTATTCAAGTTCTTTTTTTAACAATAAGGGGATTCTCAGCTAGGTCACTCATGTTGTAATATATGTTATTCCTTGAAACACGTGTACAGTATAACGAAATTTACTGTTTATTGTGCAACTTGGGTATTTTTGTATTTTGAAACAATTGGACCGATCTCACTGCTGGTAGACCAGAGGTCCACGAGGGTATTCACCAGCCAAATAGTCAGACTTGTCTGACATGAGAAATTTATCTTGTGATTTATAGATATTTACTGTTTTTCTTTTTCAAATTATAACCCTTTAAAAATACTGAGGCTTCAATCCGTGTATGGCACTCGGGGGTGTCCTTGGTACAAGATTTGGCCTCCCTTTTTTATATTGTTTGTTAATAACTTCTTCTTTGTTTTTACTTCTTTTGGAGTATGCTTTCCATATTGTTTGATTCTAATGCTGGTTATGAATGGTTAATTCTTGAAATACGAAGAGAGAATAACGAAATGTACTGTTTATAATGCACCTTGGGTAGTTTTTGCAATTTGAAACCATTGGGTCGTAGACCAAAGGACCCTGAGTGTATTCACCAGCCTAATAGTCATACTTATGAAACATGATAAATTTACCTCGCGTTTTATAGAAATTTCTGCTTTTTTTCGTTATCAAATTCTAACACTTTAAAAATATTGAGGCATTATTCCTTGTATGGCGCCCATTTCGAAATTCTTTGGTATTAAAGAGTACTTCTTTTTTACTTCGGCTTTCCCTATTATTTGCTTCTATTTCTTCTTATGTGAATTTACTCCTTGAAACAAGTATACAGCATAACAATATTTACTGTTTATTATGCACCATTGGTATTTTTTTATTTTTAAAACATCGGAACGATGCCACTGCTGGTGGATCAAAGGTCCTTGAGGGTATTCACCAGTCCAAAAGTCAAACTTGTCTGACATGATAATTTTACATTGTGTTATATAGAAATTTACGGTTTTTAATCAAATTCTAACACTTTAAAAACACTGAGGCTTCATATCGTGTATGGCGCTCGGTAGATATCCTTAGTACTAGATTCGGCCTTCCATTTCGATATTTTTGGTAATAGGTACATGTACTTCTTTTTGACTACTTTCCATTCTAACTTATTATAATGCTGCTGATGAAAGGTTATTCCTTGAAACACGTGTACAGCATAACGAAATTTACTGTTTATTATACAACACGGGTATTTTTGTATTAATTAAAAAAATTGGAACTTTATATAAAAAGAAACTGGATTGTCGCACTGTTTCCCTTTAAAGCTTAATTGTTGTTTTTTCTCAAGGACTTGAGTTTACTACCTGATTTGACATGTTCTACACGGCGGATGTCTAATAAGAAGCAGGAGATGCTTTCTCTTCCGGTGCACCTGATCTCATCCATGGTTTTATTGGGTCCGTGTTGTTCATTTTTATGTGTGTGTATCTTCATTTTTCTTTTCTATGCCGTTCTCATGTTGTGTCTCTGTTTCGTTGCTGTTCCCATTGTCCTTTGATTACTCATTTTGGATTGACAGTTCGGTTCTCACTTACTTAAAATCTTTTTACGTAAATTATTAAACAAGGACTGTACCACAGAGAAATATTGGTACTAGTATTTATGCTTCTATATCCATAGTTTCACCAACCATTTTCAATATTATGAACACGTTATGCAAAGATATAACTCATGCATGACAACTTGTTAACACCTGGTTAGAGGTAGAAAACCTTTGTAAAACAGGTATAAAATCTTTATCATCATTGTCAATTCATCCAATTTTCATCCTAACGTGCTTGCATATTGAAACATATTACATAATATAAAAACAAATAGTATCCTATTACATTATCAATTATTTTTCGGCAGTAAATTTAGAATGACGCATACATATGCTTTTGCCAACATGTTGTCGATAATAATTTATATTATTCATATATTTGTATTCACATATATCAAAAGAATATACAGCCTATGTATATTGGTTTCAGCAAATTTTCATATAATCAATGTATCTAAAGAAAAAAACATGCAAAATAAGCAGAATAATGCAATACATTTCTTTTGTCTGGAAAGTAGACAGAAATGACATTTCCATTTCTTCTTTTACAGACAAAAATGTAGAATAAACATCTTTTTGAGCAAAAAGAATACAGAGATAATAGCAAATGAATGATGAGAAAATAAAAACTTTAAAAAAAACAAAATAGATTTGCTAAGGGTCGTCTTGGACTTACCATGAGGTATGAGCAAAGCTCATTATTGAAGGCCTCATGATCACTCTAAGATGAAGAACTACAATAAGAGCATTGTTCCATTGCCTTGTTTTACCATGTTTTTGTAGAAACCTTCTCTCATCGGCATTTACTCCATATCCCTTCATTGTTTATTTTAGATAGGAGTTTGATCCTCCTGCAGTTTGGAGTCCGTAAAAAGATTCTGCGGGCGAGAAATGCAGGCTCTTTATCAGTTCAACTATGATGTACTTGTGCTTGAGGGAATTCCTCATGCGGGTGTACTATCATTCATTCAATTTCTTGCATTTTTATTTTTTGAAATGTCAAATTGTTATTCTGACCACCCGTTTATTGTGACCATATGTTATGATTTAACTATGCTGAGACTTTTTTTATTTTGATTCGATTAGTGCCCTGTGGTTAAATGTTGTGATTGTCTCCTGTATGTCTTTTATGTAGGGGAACAGATGCCAGCGATTGTAAGAACACTTTGACAGTCAATTTTATGTTTGTTGAAGATCCCGCATCCATGGATTGAAAGTCATGGATTTGGCGTTGCTAGACATCAAGCAATTAATTACGCTTACCCAGTGCTAGGGGCCGTCTTGAATTTATTAGTAATTTTAATTGATTAATTGATTGATTGATTGATTGATTGATTGATTTATTGATGTTTAACGCCAACTTCAGCAATATTTCAGCTATATCGTGGCCAAAACTGTTTACTATATAAAAAAATTATTGCAAGTATATAAAATATCAATATAAAATCATATAGCTTTATACAATTAAAAACAAATGTGTAAAATGTTAAAAAAAACAAAATAGAAAAAAATCTCGGTTTAACTGTAACAATATTAACTATTGATTATGAGCAAAGTTTATTGTAGATGGCCTCATGGTGACT
This sequence comes from Modiolus philippinarum, assembly GCA_002080025.1. Lineage (NCBI taxonomy): Eukaryota > Metazoa > Mollusca > Bivalvia > Mytilida > Modiolidae > Modiolus > Modiolus philippinarum. The sequence goes on from MJUU01027780.1 coordinate 28,111, forward strand.
TCAAGATGAAGAAAAACAATAAAAAGCGTTTTCCATGACTTTGATTTACCATATATTAGTAGAGTTTTTGTCTCGTGTGCATTAACTCTATATTCCTTCATTGTATATTCAGACTATAAGGGTGTAGGCATGATATTTTTAACGCCTGGTGCCCGTCGCAGTACGTCTTGTACTAACGCGGGGATTATGAATCTGGAAAACACTTTCTGATGTAATATATCTAACAAAAGTAAAAGGTGCATTAATAGGTAAAATCAGTCGTTTAAAAGCAGAGAAATTTCAATCTTCTTTAAACGCCTTTTTTGAATTACACACTTAAAAATCATAAAACAAGACAAGATTTAAGGTATTGTTTTGTAAGTATATCACGATGACGTCAAAAACAGAATGATAACGCATGTTAAAGGGGGAAGTTGACTACTTTACCCCATATTGATGCCATTCTTGGATCAAATTAATAAGGTTGCAACCTATGATTGATCTCATATGTTAATTCTATCCACTGATTAATATCAACTTTTCATATCAGAAAAAATGGGGATTGAAAGTTTGGTCTATTTTAATTAGAATGCTTGTCACGTCAAAACGAGGCTATTATGTCATTTTATCAGGACTCTCATTCGTTTACATAAACAAACAATGGGTTATGGTTTTTTTTTAATAAATACATGCTGTGAACATGAAAATATAATTTTTTCCAGAGTATATTTACAAAATACAAATGTAGCTGTTACAGTTGAAATAAAGGACCAACTTCGAAGCTTGGTGAACCTTATATTTGTGATGTTAAAATGTAGTTACTGTCTCTCCCAAACTTGTGGTATTTCTTGATGACACCCATTCTCTAAAAAACAACAAAATTTCTATTATTAGTATTATAAGGAAATTATATAAACATTGTCTAAGTTTTTTTTTTTTTATTTTCTTTCGGGGTGTTTTTTTTTTTTGCCATTGTTGAAACAATCGCTGTAATGACCAAAAACTGGGCATCAAAGAGCTAAACTAAGTAGTCGACAGGACATGATCTGACCTGTTACAGAGACTAAATTGAATGGAAATAAACCGGGTTTGTGGTAACCAAATTACAATTTCTATTTTGTTTCCAGACTATCTGTCATTAGTGGAAAAACGTGATTTGTAGCTCCGATACTTGCAGTTTTACCACAGTCCAGAAACAATGAAAATAATTAAACCTACAATTACAATCACACGACCACAATTTACGATTGAGCACATGTAAAAGACAAAAGACAGGCATAATTAATAGCGAGAGGAACTCTGGATAGCTTGACTTGGTACCTGCCTAAGAAATAGCTGGCGCCAGCGTTTATCTGGTTTATGGATATCCAAAACTCTCTTTTCTATCCCGTTAAGTATATAATATATATTATATTATAGTATAATACACATACAAAATTTTGGTCCGTGTTGTTCATTTGTGAGTGTACATGTATGTTCCCCTTTTTTTCCTGTCGATGCCGTACAGTACTTGTATGATGTCTTTGTGTATCCAATTGTATCTGGATAATTCTTTTTAGACTGGCTTTTCGGTTCTCTCTTGCTATACGAATAAAAGTCACTACAGGTAGACTTTAACTTACTCTAAGACCACTCACTGTCTTCTGAAAGGAAAGAATAGGATAAAACAGGTGCGAAGAGTGCTTGTCGCTAAACTGCCGGCAGGCTCAATGAGTTAAATCTGCTGGTAAAACACTGTCATAAAAGAAATTAAATGCAAAACTTCCCGAATGATTTGGTAAAAAAAGTCATCAAGTATTTCAATAGGCGTCGGCAGTATCAATCAGAGGCCAGTACACATGTAAATCTGCAGGTCTTGGGATCCAAAAGCCAAAAAAAACGTATTCATGTAGAAGATCCTGTCAACATTCTCTTTTACTCAAAGAGTGTAAGTTACATCCTACTTTTCTGTTTTTGTAACAGATTCTTGCATTATTTTTTACTTTTCAGTAAAAACAAGAATAAGAAATTCTCTTGGTAACAACCCGTTTGTGAGTCACACAATGTTTTGGTATTAATTGTTGATATCTTGTTCAAAAAGTTCTTAAAAGTGCATTGTATTTAGTAATTTATGAAATATGTAGTCTTGTTGTCAAAGTTTGGATGTGATAGGAAAGTTACACTCATCAAGGTCGTCAGTAGTAGAACAAACGCGTGTGAATCCGACCAACTGAGATATACACATCCGGCAGGATTGAGCTAGAAGAACGTGGCCTTCAAGAAGTAGGAAATTAATAATACTAATACCAAAATTATCCCTTTTATTTTAAATTTAAGTTTTTATCATATAAGAGTATATGATGACAATTAGATTATAGAAAAGGGCAGCATTGATTATTGGTTACCTTTGGCTGTGGATAAATGATGTGGACGTAATCTAAAACCTGGGAATTGTCAATAGTGAGGAAATAGTCAATGTACCTGCTATTATCATTGATTTTTGAAATATGTTTATTTTTGTTATGTGTGATTTCAATTTTTTGGTTTTTCCAATGATGTCTCGCCCTGTTTTTCTGACAGAACAGAAAAAATATCTGCAATGAGAGGTGTCGTTTTTAAAACTTTAAAGTCTAAAACAAAAATAATCTTACTTAGATATATAATTGTAAGTTTTCAAGTAAAATCAGTTTTCAAGCCAGCACTTAAAGTACTTGACTACTGGGTTTGTAATTACCCTCGGGAACTAACAGTCCACCAGTAGAGGATTCGACCTAGCCACAATAAACAACAAAATACCGAAGTTACTGAAAATTTATTTTCTCATCAGTGCAGATAAAATTGACAGTTAGGAAAACCAGAAATCGAAAGAGGTATAAAACAGAGAGAGAATTGAATTGATATGTATAATTGA
>MJUU01027780.1:31605-48379 GCA_002080025.1 Modiolus philippinarum
ATTACATATTAAAAACATATACTATATAAGAAGTCAACTGATCTTGATTTTGTTGAACCGCCTAGGTCACATTTCTTATTACATTGTATTTCTTTAAACGTATAAAAAGACAAATACTTTGAAAAAATAAATTTCAAATTAATGTATATTTGATGCGTACAATGTATTTGATTATGGTAATTACTGAACAGAATTTAAGACCCTTATATAATAGGGGTGTTTCTGTGAACCATAAATCAAAAATCTCAACGTGAAAGTTTCAAAAACTTTTTCTAGAAATATATCAGTACATAATTGTTTCCTACTACAAATTTAAAGAAATTTGATTGTGTGGAAAATATTTGGATAACATTTACCCGGGGTCTACTACCTTCAAATGCTGGCAAAAGCCTTACTTTTCCAACCTTTTTAATGCTAAATTCCCTAAATTTGTTTATCGCAACATATACCAATCAGCTAAAGAATCAATACACAGATTGTATCAAAAATAATATTGTACTTCCTAGCAGAAAACCATAACTGACAGACAAATTGCATTTTTTGCACGTTAGAAAAAAGAAGAGAAACGGGGAATGTGTCAAAGAGACAACGACCCAAAGGGGATAAATAACAACTCAAAGCCACCATAAGATTTTCAATGAACGGTGAGAAAACCCCACACCCAACGGCAGGTCGGAGTCGGCCCCTGAACAAAGAGCAATTAAGTCCAGCGAAATAAACATCATCCTAGACTCCTATAGACATAAAGTAAACTAACTAGAAAAAGGACGAGACACACAAAGGCTTAATAAATTCCTCACTTAGGACAGGCGCAAACCTGTTGCTGTTAGAATGAACATTAAGATGAAGAACAACAATAAAAGCGTTGTTCCTTTGCTTGTTTTTTACCATGTATTTGTAGAGACTTTGTCTAATGTGCATTTACTCCATATTTTTGTATTCACCAATTATGCCCCAAAGTGTCTTATAATTCCCGAACCGTCTCCGATCACAGTCAAAATTATTATCCGGAATTTCTGTTTCCAGAGGTAAATAATGAGTATGTCCATATCTTCGTTTTACCAAAGCATCACATTTTTTAACCGGGTGACTTGAAACTTTTTTGTAATGACGAATATATATTCCTTTGATATATTTCCAGTTTTCAACTAACGTTCCCGTAACTGTTTAACACGTGTCGCTCGATTTTGACGTTGCGACGACTCATGGGACCTGCTGCCACGTGATTTAACATTTGATGAGCATGTTTGCTTCAGATGAATCATAAGTCTTTAGTTTGTTCTGCCTTTCGGATAGCATTGGATTATTGGGGCAGAATTTCGACAGTCTAACAGGGAAGAAAGATTGGCAAAAAAGGGAAACAGGGAATGTGTCAAAGAGACAACGACCCAAAGGGAGTAGTAAAAGCTCAAAGCAACCATAAGATCTTCAATGAACGGTGAGGAAACCCACACCAAACGGAAGGTCGGAGTCGGCTCCTAAATAAAGCGAAATCAAGTTCAGTGAAATAAACACCATCCTAGACTCCAACAGACATAAAGTAAACTAACTAGAAAACAGTCAAGACCCACAAAAGCTTAATGAATTTCATGACATATGACAGGGGCAAACCTGCTGCGGCGGGGTTAAACTAGTTTTATTGGGCCAAAACCTTACCCCTATAGCCAATGTGATAAATCAAAAAACAATCGTACAACAGTAAAATTCAGTTAGCTACAGGACTGAGTCGATTGTGAAAAATGAAACTGAAAGAACTAAATATACGGAAATAAACATAAACATAAACACTTTGATTTGGATTGAACGGGGCATCGAAATGATATATTATTTTTTTACTCTTTGAGATTGCATATTGTTGAACTAATGAAGGGTCCCAATTAATGACATCAAGCAATATAAATCCTTCTTCAGTTCAGCGATTTCGATCATCAAGCAGAAACTTCCATTCCGGATTTTCATCGTATCGGCTTTGGAATTGATTTGAAAATGGAAAAACTAATGCATTTTGGTGTTGAATACACTATTAAACTGAAAAAAAACTTTAAATTGCGAAATACAAAATTATTTACAAAATTTATTGTGTATTGTTTCTTCTGTTGAGTAGTATATATAATCCTTCAAAAGGTGATTATAAAGTACAAAATAAAAGAAGTTTTTTTCTTGTCATTTGTAAACATTTAGATTTTATCTCCACTGAAGAGACATCAGTTGTCGAAATGTGCGTATGCAGAATTTAAATTCACAGTTATTTCGGTATTAAGTCATTTGTAATAATAAAATGGAAACCAAAAATTGAATATGTACTTTTCAAATAATATTTATCCTAACATTCATTAAATTTTGATTTCTCAACATACAAACACCTTCGAAAGTATATTTTCAAGCAAAACATTAACAAACTAAATTGTTTTTGTCATTTTTTTATGACTAAATTTGATCCAAATGCTAAAAATTTTTCTGTTCAAACATTACTTATGCTAAAATTCATAAAATTCGTATATTGCGACATATATGCTCCTGTAAAGGCTATTTTAAAGTAAAGCAAAAAAATATTTATTTCTGTCATTTGTGATGATTTCGTTTAAACCTAAAGATTAAAATCAATTTTTCCAATCATTTTTTTGCTAAAAGTCACTTAATTTTGGTTTCGCAACATGTGAACTCCTTCGAAAGATTCAACCAATTCATATCATTTAGAGTATTTAGAATGTATTTTCCTTAGGGGTAGTAATAATTTTAAGATAAAATATTAGTGCTTTCTTGGCAAAATTTACAAAATCATAATTATTTAGGAAATTCAGTTTGCTGATTTACAGTAAAAAAGAAAATATGTTGCTTCGGTATTCGTTTGCCGATGTACTTCATTTAATTTCTTCTAGATGAAAATCCTAATATGAAATATTTACCCAAAAAATGAGAAATTAAAGGTGCTCCGATGTAAATTTTATAAAAATTCACTGTACCGTTTTTCACAATATCAGGAAAACTGCATTAAAAGTCTTAAAATCCCCTAATTCTGAACGTCAAGCAGAAAGGATTGCCTCCCTTTGTAAAAATCTGACTTTGATTTAGTTTAATAATTTCTAGATGCCATTTAAAAGCTAGACATTTTAATGAAGGTACTTTCAAATATTAATAAAAGGAGAGCAGCTTCATGATAACACAGTATTTCATTTCTATTTATGATAAATATTCTAATTTTTTTGTTTTATTCATATCAATCAAAACAAGTAATTTGCGCAGAAAAAGGAGCTATCCCCCCAACCACCTTACTACATTAGGCTCAAAGGGAAAAAAGATAAAGCAGGTGGAAAATAAACCGGAAAATTGTTGACCGCAATGGTCCTGACTTGGTACAGACATTTCGTAAGACATTCTGGTTGCTATAGTTAGTCGTCATATAAGCGGGAACTTGATGCATCGTTAAACCTGGTTTAACCCACCATTTTATTTACAAAATGCCCGTTCCAAGTCTGGAATATGATGCTTGCATAAAATGTGCGGTATCGGGTTGTGTGTTCATGATACTGTCGTACGCCTACGGATTTTCCTTACTGCTCTCTCTCCCTCTAATTGCTTCGGACTTTTGTTGTCATTTTTATTTATGGCATTTCAAGCCTCCCCCTTCGATCGCGTTAGTGTAAGGAAGCAAATCAAAAGCAACTGCTTCTGAAAAGTCGTACAGTAAAATGAAATGATCATCCAGATATTAAGTAAAAAAGAATCATGAATCAGATTTTGGACTTTCACTAAGTGACTAATATCTACTAAAGAAATTCTTTATGATCGAATTTTTTAAAGCCTTGATTGATAAAGTAGTCATAAAGTTAACTCTGTCTGATGAGAAAATTAATGAAAGGAAGATAACAGGAAACACTTACAATGGCCGAACATTACAATCACATGCCACAATCAACCAGGGAACTGCACAAGAAAAACAATAAAATGACAAAAGACAAGCATAGATTACGATAGGAACTCGGGATAGCCGGACTTGGTACCGGCACTGGCAACAGCCAGCGGTAGATTTAAACCGGTTTATGGGTACCCAAACCTCCCCTTTCTCTATCCCGTTTCCCAGTCTGTATATTTAGTGCTAGCTAATGAAAAGCAAAACATTAAAACAAAGTAATGTCATTCAAAAAAAAGTCTATACTCGTTTGTCTTTAATTTTATGGTTGTCAGTTGATACTTTCAACCTCAATTTGAGCAGATAACTCGCTAGGATTTAACACAAAACTTAACCTAGCAGGTAAATTGACAAATTATGTCCATTAAGTGTTATTTAAAACATCTTTTTGTCAATCAAGTAACTTCATATCGTTTTTATGCGGACAAGTTGCTAGTCGTTACTGCCTAAAATAACCGTCAAAGGATCCAAATATATTCATAGACAAAGATATATATAGCAATATAAATCAGATCAACATGTCTTAAAAGAAACAGTATTTTTCATTTATCTTTGATTTTTAATGACTGCAAATGACATACTAAATGCCTGCAATTTCATCGAAGTTAGTTGTAAGAAAATCTTGCGAAGGATATATTGCGAAAGTCGGCGACATTTCATAAAGAAAGTGGGGCATGTTGAAATTTTAAGCTTGATAGACCGTTTCACGATACCTGCGGTCCTGAATTTTGCACATGCGCTCGTATGCCTTTGAGTGGATAAAACGCAACGTCATAATATATGTGACGTCTTGATGAATTGTCCTACGACGTCATCTTTGTGGGAACGGCTTTTTATTTTCCACCCAAATTAGTAGGAGCGCATTTATCGTGAAAGGGTCTATTGTAAGTTTGAAGCTTTGTAATATCGAACTGGATACTTTAAGCTATATGTAAGTTTGAAATCTGCATATTCTAGGACAATGGGCTTTAGTCAGTATTAATTTTGGTACAGTAACATTTATTTAGCGATATCTTAAGTTTTAAATGCATGCAGCTTTCATTTCTGTTTGTAAAATATTGAGCTTGTATTTCAATCCAGAACATGACGTCACGTAGAATATACACGTGCCCCGCTTTAAAGTTGAAGAAAACATAGATCAAATCTAGCAATTCAATAACCGAATTTGACACAACCCTGGATTGACTCACTGATAGTGTGACGGGTGCCGCTAGCGGAGCAGGACATGCTTACCCTTCCGGAGCACCTGATGTCACTCCCGGTTTTCAGGGGAGTTCACACTATGAGTGCCTTAGTTCTTAATGTTATCTTTTTATTTCCGTGCATTGTAGCTGTCTCACGTCCTTGTTTTGTCTTTGTTTTCATCTGTTACCGTTTTTGCCATGTCTTTGGACTTCGATTTTTGTAGTCATCGCTTCCCTTGTTCCTTCGATATTCCACTGCCATTGTTTCAATAGTTGATGGAAATTAGCTTCTATTTCAAATGCCATTTACTATCAAACATACAGCTTAAATATTCAAAATCTATTACAACAATATGGACACACAGATTAAGTCTGAATCTTTACAAACATTTAAATATGCAACTGACGTATCTGGTGTAATTGATAATTGATAAAAATATTTAAAGATCGTTTAAATTTAACAGTTAAAATAAATTTGAATTGAGACGTTATGTTAGAAATACTTTTGTTCAGCAATTATAACCTAAAAATATTGTTTACACTAATTAACAATGATAAAGTTAATATTTTTAGGTTCTGTAGCGTCTTCTGGTGTTCTTACTTTTGCCTTGTCTCTGGACTTTGATTTATGTAATCTTGTTTTTTGTTACGATGCTCTACTGCCGTTGTTATTTACATAACACAATACATTAATAGTGTATCGCAAATAAATTTTGTATTAAAAAAATCTAACTGCAATGATAGACACGCACAATTGTGTAACTTAAATATCACATTTTATCTGGATTTTCCTAACACGTATCGTCTGCTATTTACATAACAAAACGAAAGGAGACTTTTTTGAATGAGACTATAATTATAATATCCTTTACGACTTAGCAACGCATACTTATCTTTTTATAAAAATTACACAGGACAAAGACATTCACATACCCTTTAAATGTTTATCAGGAGTTTTAAACGATTTTTACGGTTAGAATATCATCTGCAGGTAATCAATACAAGCACAGGTAAATACATAACATGTTTACAGCTTAGTGTCGTCTGCTCGTGTAAATATGTTTTATCGGTTTGTTGATTTAGTTTAAGTGTGTATGTGTAAGCTGTTAACGACGGATATTCAACGTTATCTCATTTTAGCTGATTACTTCGAAGAAATATGAACTTGTGTTACACACATCTAGACTGCGGAAGTAAATTCACCACAAAACTCGCATGAAGACGTTAAAATGATGGAATGATATCGTACAGTAAGTTATTTTGAGTATTTATAATTACAACAACTATATAATCACGATAAAGGAGGTAAAATTTATAAACAATGTTTTGTTTGTATTACATTAGAATGTTAAGTAGGTTTGACATGTGTTTTTGTAATGAAAAGTCAAATAAATACATCAAATTGGAAACGATATGTTTAATGCGCAACGTGCAATTTTTCAATGACGTTGACGGATATGATGTCATTATTTTTCTAATAACGTGAAGGCGTTACTTTAGAGGTCCTCAAGATATTTGCACTCTGCTATACCTTTAAAACATATTTTGATTTTCGAACTATTTTTTACTTTATTTGCACTGAAAAAACAACAGATGATGAAATTTATAATAATTTCGGTATCGTTTAATTTAATAGTGGTAAATGTGAGTTTCATGTGGGTAATTCCTCTTGTTTAGATTCTAATTATGATTGAATATGTAAAACATTGACCATTCAAAAAATGTGTATCCCCCTGCAAGTTGGATAAGAAAAAATGATCCCCGCTCTCATGTATCCAAAATAAAAAATGCCCCCCCCCCTTTATTACAGTAATAAAATATTTATTTTCTTTGCATAATACTTTATTTTATTCATATTCATATCAATAGTCTTTTCCATGTCCCTGCACTCCTCCCTGATCTAGTTGTATGTCTACAACAAATTACACCGTACAGATAGAAGACATCAAGCAGGAGCTGCTTTACAGTTTCAGACCATTACAGGACTTAAAGTATTTAAAGGAACTGTGTAAAGTTGGTGTCTTCAAGGATGGAGTTAAAGAAATGTTAATTAAAAACCAAAATAAAAGATACAGACAAGCTTAAATGTATCGATGAGTCATTTGAGATGAAGTACCTGGCAAAACAGGGTACTAGTATCGATCAACCAAAGGGAGCGAGAAAATATTTTCTGCGTTTGTTTTTCTTAATTTAAAAATGTTGAAACATTATTACATATATAAAAAATGACCCCCCTTTCATCTACTACTCGCAAAAAAATATGATCCCCTTCAGCTCTTACCCATAAAAAATGATCCCCCTTCATATCTTCTTGGAAAAAAATGATCCCCCAAGAGATGGGGAGCCGACCCCTGCCAGTAATAAATGATAATCCCTAAAGTACAAAAAACATGGCAAAATAAAAGAGTAGAAACAATTAAAAGGTCGACCGATATATTTGGACAAATATGTCGTCGTCAAGTGGGTCGTGAAGAATGAAGTAGTAGTTAAAAAACAAATTTATTGTTTCCAGGTAAAACATCTTTGACATTGCGTGTACACGGTTTAAAAATAATGTATTTGATACAGGTAAAAAATCTTTGACATAATGTGTACATTAATAGCAACATTATGGCCACTGAAAATCATACGACATCGAGACTCATTAGTCATAGAATGATTGTTTTACGTTTAGACCCCTTGGTTTTAAAGTACCCAGTCTGAAAATAATCCGTTGCTCATGTATCTCGTTATTTTGTTAATGGCCTTGAGAAAGATCTGTTAGGTGGCTGATTGGTTAATGTCATTTCTAGCCCTGAGACAAAACCAATAAAAACCATGGTACGTGTTACTTCTCTAACCCTTAAACAGTACCAATCTAAATTCTGAAACGCTTTTATAATCATCAAGTATTCAAACATGGACAGGGACAAATCGGTACCACAAACTTAACTATCGAAGACAAAAATAAACAATTGCATGACAACACAAAATTTAAAGAACTCTTTAATATAAGAAAGATAACTGGAATCACCTACAATGGCCGTAAACCACAATCACATGCCACAATCCACCAGGGAACCGCACGAGAAAAGCAATAAAATGTCAAAAGACAAACATGGACAACGATAGGAACTCGGGATAGCCGGACTTGGTACCGGCACTAGCAAGAGCTAGCGGTAGGGTTAAACCGGTTTATGGGTACCCAAACCTCCCCTTTCTCTATCCCGTTTCCCTATAGTATACTAAACATACAAATAAAACCCAATACAGGTAGACTACTAACTCCAAGACCACAATCTTGAGAAGAAAAGAAAAAGACAAAACGTAATTTAGAAAGATGGGTCGAGGTCTGCTCGCCGCTAAACTGCCGGCTAGCTCAAGGAGCCTAGTCTGCTGGTAAAACACTGTCGCGCTACGGAATAAAGATCAGACTCAAAACTCCCCGAAGGGTTTGGTAAAGAATTATAGCGTGAACTCCTAAAAAACGGAGAGCGAAATCATGCAGGTGTTCCGGAAGGGTAAGCATGTCCTGCTATGTTAACAGCACCCGTCAGACTGTAAATGAGTCAATTTAGTGAAATGTCAAAAATCGGTAGCCAAATCCGGGCAGACGTNACGTAATTTAGAAAGATGGGTCGAGGAGTGCTCGCCGCTAAACTGCCGGCTAGCTCAAGGAGCCTAGTCTGCTGGTAAAACACTGTCGCACTACGGAATAAAGATCAAACTCAAAACTCCCCGAAGGGTTTGGTAAAGAATTATAGCGTGAACTCCTATAAAAACGGAGAACGAAATCAGGTGTATCGGAAGGGTAAGCATGTCCTGCTATGTTAACAGCACCCGTCAGACTGTAAATGAGTCAATTTAGTGAAATGTCAAAAATCGGTAGCCAAATCCGGGCAGACGTGTATCTAGTTGAAAATGTCAACTTTCATTTTGGATACTGACACGTCATATCTTTCAATGATGTTATGGTGACGGCCATAGAATTTCTTGAGGGATAAAATTAACAAAGGTTGAACAAATCCCTGACTAAACAGCTTTTGGGAAAGTGTTTTTGCTCTGTTAAAAAACCACTGTACAAACTGCACGCTCGACCGTAATGAATCAACTGTGAGATGTACACTCCATAGGCTGGAGAGGTAGGTATATTGCTGCTAAGAAAGTGAAAGTTCACATTGGGAAATTCAAATCATCACTCTTGTCATATAGCTTAGATTTGACATGAAATGATTGGTGCCAATAATCTCTTCTGTAATCGGGGTTTTCAGCAACATTTAAAAAGAATATATAGTGACATCTGACGCATACTTATTGAATAACTTTCATAAAGCATAACTGATTTACATATTTTCTTGTGTTTTTACATGTAAAAAATATATACAACATGTAGAAGATTTGAATTGACCTGAAAAAATTAGAGGTAATTATATTATTAGGAGGAATTTCAAAGTCCAATGAAATAAGAATTTTAAAAGGAAAAGGGAGCTAATAAGCGGCAAAGTGAAATGAGTATTACGATTGATATTAGTCAATCAATTATGATGTCAAAATGAAAAGAGCGACAGAAGAACGTTTCCGATTTAAAAAAAAATCTAGTCAATTCCTGCATTGATTTGTATTTCAGTTTCGATTTACCACAATTTTCTCATGTCATACTTCCGATATATAACAAATATCAAAGTCACAAGAACGCATTTCAACAACATTTTTAAAGCGTTAAAAGTTTTGTTGAACAAACTTACAAGACATTATTGATCTGCCTTACCTACAACTACACTAAAAAGAATTTTATAACAATAAAAAGATAAATAAATAAAATACAAAATATAAACGTCAACAGCAATTAGACATCGGGACAACCGGAATTTGTACCGGCTCTAGCAAAAGCCTACTATAGAAATAAACCAGTTTGCTTAGCTCTTGCAGGTTGTAAACCTACCATATCTCAAAAGTATGATAAACATACAAATAAAACTCAATACAGGTTAACTTCTTAATATAAAATCATTATCGTTAACAAGAAAGGAGGGAGATAAAAGTAATAATGAAAATTGATTAAGAAGTGTTTTCCGCTAAACCGCCGGCTTGCTCTAGGAACTTAGTCTTTTGCTAAACACTGTTGCACTACTGAAGAAAGATTAACATTTCACTATTTATATGATGCCAAGTTTTCTTGCAATTGACTCGACCAGTGTCCTGTTATTGTACATATTTTATGATTAGCTTTGATTGGTCTTTTTGTTTAGTAACAGATGATAGCAGATTTATGAACACTGTGCCAGTCTACCTATATTTGTTGACGATCCTTAATCCATGATTCGAAGACCATTGAGGTGACATTGCTTGATAGCTAGCAATAAATTTTTGCTCAATCTGGCACACAGAAGCTTTAGTTAGTCGTCATATAAGCGGGAGGTTGATGCATCGTTAAACCTGGTTTAAACCCACCCATTGCATTTTTAAAATGCCCGTTCCAAGTCGGGAATATGACAGCTTGCCTAAAATGTTCAAGATCTGTGTTCGGTTGTGTGTTCAAGATAGTCTCCTACCTTTTACGGATTTTCGTTATTTGTCTTTCCCTCTAATTGCTACGGGCTTTTGTTGTTACTTTTATTCAAATCGGTGCTAGGCGCCATCTTAAATAGGGGTAATAAAATTAGCGAACAGAGTGGTTAAGAGCCGAAGTCCATGAGAAAAAAGGCAAATCGGGCGGAAACCATCGGCAATATTGTCGACTGAAATGGTCCCGATATGGCACAGGCAGCAAAAGAAATGTTGGGCCAGACCGGTTTCATGACTAACCAAACCTCCTCAAACTTACTGTGAGGTATGAGCAAAGCTCATTGCAAAAGGCCTTACGGTGACGTAAAATTAAGAACAGCAATAAGCGTTTTTCCATTGCTTTGTTTTACCATGCATTTGTTGAGGCCTTGTCCCATGTTAGATCATGATATCAGCACAAGAAAAAATGTGGTAAGAAAAACAATTTGAAAATTCAAAAGTATCTACAAACGTTACTATGTATTTTTATTCAATTACTTCTTGACCTTATTTGTTTTCAAAATATTATGTTAATCAAAACATTTTCTATCATGTATTATTGATCGCAGTTTTTTTTATTGCACAATTTGTAATTTTTCATACATTCAGATATCATGGAAAGGGTGTGTATTACTTCTTGATCAATTGAGATTATCAAAATTTACTGAAATCGCGATGTTGTTTTACTTGAATATCGCTCTTCCATACTGTAAAGTAATTTGCAGATTTCTTTACTTCCGTTCATTCATTATGTTTAGATCTGAAAGAAATGCCCAATTTGGAATGTAAATATTTATCTATTTTATTGATTGTTTATTTCTTATTTCTTATTATTATTTATTTTTTTGTTCAATCATTTTACAAAGGGAACATAATTAAACACATTTACAACAATTACGAGTTAAGTCTTATTTTGAAAAGAATGTGGTTATATGTTTCTGGAAAAAATTATTTTGATATATTTATTTTCAAAAATTTGAAATGGCGAAAATTGGTTCTTCGTGTCATAGGAGACAAAAAAAACGAAAAACGAATACCGAAGCAAAAAGTGGGAAAGAATAAGATTTAGAATTAAATAATGCTTTGATTATATTTTCTCCTTCATGCTTGCAATATTTTCAAATATTTGTACAGGGATTTTAATCGTCCATTTGTAAGGAATTATAAATAACTAAATACCGAAGTTACTGCAAATTTAAATTCTGCATATGCGCATTTCGACAACTTATGTCTCTTCAGTGAAGATAAAATCTAAACGTTTGGAAGACCACAAACTCGAAGATGTTTTAAAACTGATAGAGAACAATTAACCAATATGATCTAAATGTAAAGCCAAAACCTGCTAAGGACAGAGCTTTGCATGAGGGAGATACTCCTTAGTTTTCATCAAAATTTACAAGACTTTAGATATTTTAAGGTTCCAAATGGAATCGGCTTTCGGGTCAGCACCGAAGTACTGACTTCTCGGCTGGTGAATACCCTCGGGGACTAACAGTCCACCAGCAGTGGCATCGACCCAGTGGTAACAAATAACTAAATACCGAAGTTACTGAAAATTTAAATTCCGCATATGCGCATTTCGACAACTTATGTCTCTTCAGTGCAGATATTATCTAAACGTTTGGAAGACCATAAACTCGAAGATGTTTTAAAACTGATAGAGAACAATTAACCAATATGATCTAAATGTAAAGCCAAAACCTGCTAAGGACAGAGCTTTGCATGAGGGAGATGCTCCTTAGTTTTCATCAAAATTTACAAGACTTTAGATATTTTAAGGTTCCAAATAGAATCGGCTTTCGGGCCAGCACCGAAGTACTGACTACTGGGCTGGTGAATACCCTCGGGGACTAACAGTCCACCAGCAGTGGCATCGACCCAGTGCTAACAAATAAGGGAATCTATGCAAAGAAAGCAAAATATGAAATCCCTTTATAATGATTCTCCAATATTTATACCGGAAAAGCAATTCTACTGGACTTAGTAGCATGTGTATAATTATATAATAAAGAACCTAAATTGGAGTAAGCTATCATAAGTTTTAACGAAAGCCTCATTAAAGAAATATTTAAGTAAGTTACAAGATTTGATCACAAGATCAAATAACGATACAGGAGTCGTCTGTTTTATCTTACATTTTTTGCGTCTTTCATATTTTCCATGAAAGTATGAAGAAACAATCTGAATATCAACAAATCAGTTGCACTATTCAAGGTACATCCCGAGAAAACACATAACCGCTGTTTAAATATCGATTAAAAAAGAATAATATACAAAATAAATTCTATTTTCCTTGAGGTCAGATTTGAAATTATTTTTGATACAGATTTTTTTTTTAATTTTTCAAATATCATTTATTGAAAATGAGAAAAGTTCAAGCGATATATCATCACCTTGTCGTACTCTTTACATGAACATTATCGTATTCTTATTCAGCACATTCTTTAATCATACATATATTTGAAAATTTAATATAATTATAACAAAAGTATTTTTCTTATCTATGCACTAAAATATAACTGAAATTTCATTTAACCCATCATTTCTTTGAAATGTCTGTATCAAGTCAGGACCATTGCCGTCGACAATTTTTTTTTCAACTCTTAACAACTATGCTCGGTGGTTATTTGTTATCCCATTTAATGGCATATCAGACCATTTCAAAGTTTACGAACATGAAAAAAAACACGATAAAGTGGTTAACTAAACAACGATAAATAATCAAATTTTCCGAACTTTAAAAACATTTCAGAAGTGTAAAATTCACGATATAAAATCTCATAAAAGCAAATCATTTAATGGATATATTGCAATTTGTGATGTAAAATCGCAATTAATTGAATAAAAACAAAGAAGTGTCTTCATCTGAAAACAAATCCATAGTAAGGAAATCATATTTGAGAAAATGACTTTATTCATGTGCAAATGATGAAGATAAGCTAACAATATCACCTTAAATCATTTTATGAATGAATGTAAATGTAATACGGAATAATGCGGAAATGGAGCTCATAATATAAGAGGGTTTCGAAAAATTCGGGAGCGCAAAAAAATAAGTTGTTGAAGTTGCAAGCGTCAAAGGCTTTTAATTGAATATTTCTCTAATTATTTAATCATTGAAATTGGAACCGGCTGAATAAAAAAAAATTGCACTTAATAATATTTCGACATTCTATATGTTCAAATAAAAAAGCAGTGATTTTGCTATCTCGTAGTTTCCTTTAATCGCCTCTTCTATCTAGGATACTATAGAGAAATTTAAGAATTGTTGAAGAATTCATTCACAGATC
The DNA here is from genome assembly GCA_002080025.1 of Modiolus philippinarum. Lineage (NCBI taxonomy): Eukaryota > Metazoa > Mollusca > Bivalvia > Mytilida > Modiolidae > Modiolus > Modiolus philippinarum. Next base: position 45,513 of record MJUU01027780.1, read on the forward strand.
CTACTTTTCAAATCCAATTTTGATCTAAGCTGATATTGATGTATACATAATTAGGGGTAAAATTAACATTTTGTGCAACATTTTATATAGATTTTATGGATGTTATTAAATTTAAACAGAGCCAGTTTTAAGGGAGTACGAGCCTCAGATTTCAGAAGCATTCTATATCCTCGGGTTTTATCCATTCAAACAGTGCTAAAATTTATTGCACATGGATCACATTTTCTTGGTCATAAGTCACTTTAAAATACATAAAATAGACTGTGTATAAAATTTAATCAACTTCTAATTATAATTTCATATGTCTAAAGGCCTATAAACATTTTATGCAAAATGAAGGAAAACTCTAGAGAGATCTGTTTCCCGCCAAACTTTTGACGTCTTATATCTCAAAAATTCCTACATGGATTTTCAAAATTTTTTGCTCAAGTTGTTCCATTAGATGTGCTCTTCAAGATAAAATGTAAGAATTTTAATTCTAATTACAAAATTTTTGAAACTCGTTCTCCCTTAAGTAAATTTAAAATCAAAATATTTTGAAAATATATTGAACTATAATTTAATTTTGTTTTTGTTTTTGTTTTTTGTTTTTGTTTTTTGTTTTTTTTTTTTGCACATATATATGTTTTTCGTTTTTCAAGTACTGAAAAGAATGATGAAATTTATGTAATAAAACTTGTTCTTTGTAATTGAAAACATAGATTTCGTTGTTAGTACATTAAAAATAAACACAAAAAAAACAAAGTTGCATTCAACTTAGGGAAGGGATTATATTCTCCTTTTTTTTCTTGTCTCTCTTTTTTTTTTGAAATGTTATATAAAAAGTAAAAATATAAGAAAGTAAAGAGCATTGTCAACATCAGCAATGAAAATTTATCTGCTCATTTTATGCAGATCAACCGATGCTTAATGTGAAATTAACCCCATCTAAGCTGAACTGCAGTTCAAAGATGGTTTGCTATAACAAAGAGTTTTCGTCAAAACCTTAAATTACATTGTAAACATAAAATGAATGAATACTCATTCTGATTTTAGTAATGCAATTCTTGTGTTATATTGTACGTTTGACTTTGTCTGTTGGAAAGATATCACTTCTGTCTTGTAGCAAGAAATAGTACATATCATATATCAATACTAAATCCGCCTGATGACACCTCAGGTTTTATAGGGGTTCACACTGCTAGTGCTTTAGTTTTGTGGCGTTTTTGTTCATTTTTGTTTGTTTGTTATGTCTTTGTCATACGGTCTTAATTCGTGTTGCTGTGAATTGCCGTGATTTTGGATTTATGATTTTAGAATTTCCCCTTTCCTCGTCCTTGCTTCGGTATTCGTTTGCCGATGTATCAATGTATCCAGTATACATGTAATTTTTAAATACATGTACAATAAGAACTTTAACTTAACAGTGAAAGGAAACACTTATGAAATCCAAATGTGTTACAGTACTTGTAGGGTAAAACATAACCATTTTATGGTGTATGGTGTATGGTGTAATGGTGTATGGTTCAATGGTGCATGGTGTATGGTTCAATGGTTCATGGTGTATGGTGTAATGGTGTATGGTGTTGCAACGTGAACCATACACCATACACCATGAATCATACACCATACACTATGAACCATACACCATACACTATGAACCATACACCATGCACCATAACCCATACTCTGTACTCGGTAACTCTGGACCATACACCAGACACACGATCGAGCGACATGATGTGAACGAGAGACAATGAACTGCATGGTGCGTCGGGACTGGCGCAATCGAAGTTAATATAAAATACATTTTCAAAAATATGTTAACCGTATAAAGCAATGATAAAGAAAATTAATCGTGCTTTTTATGTGCCAGCAGTTTGCTATTTTCTACAACCATGAAATAATAATTATTAGCCAAAAGAAACGCAAAAAACATGTAGTGACGAAAAGCGCATATCTTTTTATTTTTTAACTAAAACCGAAGATGTGAATATAAAACCGAAAACATATCTTTTTAATTTGCATTTTAACGTATTTTTGAATTTTCCGCCGAACGCCGATGGGCACTCAATTATTATGTTCGTGAAGATCGCGCTGGTTCATGACACATATTTTTCAATAAATTTTGCCATAACTTGACAAAAGTAATATTTTTTTCAACGATTTTACAATCCCAAAAACTTGCGAGAAAATATTATGATATGACGTATTCATGTCCAAATACTCACAGTGCGCAAAATGATATTTTCTCATTGGCATAATGTTCCCTAAAACATGCAAGAAATTTGAAACACTCATATTTAGTATGATTTGCTGCAAATGTCAACTAAAAGTCAAAATTGGCACACATTTGTCTAAACCATGCAACATATATGGTGTATGCATAGTATATGCCATTTTATCAGAATACGACTCTAATGTGGTACAAATTTCCTGAACAGATGCAACAATAAGGCTATCAAAAGTATGAGATATGGTGTAAATGCCATCTAATACTCAAATTTAGTACAAATTTACTGAAAATATGCAACAATATATTCCCTCAANCATAGGTTTGTCCGTAGCTGCCTTCTGGCTTTTCTATTTACATTGTTTCTGGTTATTTGTTCTCTATCAGCTTTTAGTCCCTTCGGTCAATGGAAAACCAAATGATCTAACTTGCTCTGCACTGATGAGACATAAGTTGCCGAAATGCGCATATGCAGAAAATAGATCGAAAGTAACTTCGGTATTTTGTTATTTAGTTCTTAAAGATCTAGTATTAATTTTTTAAAATGTTCTACTAGTAAGAAGTCTTCTTGTATCACAACTTACAGTTATATAACACGAAGTTTTAGACAAGTATCAATTTTGAGTCATTCCTATTTCCTGTTTGTTGTGGTTTT
>MJUU01027780.1:48554-67099 GCA_002080025.1 Modiolus philippinarum
GTATTACGTAACTATTTAGTAATTTTTATCACTTTTTATATATTATATTCTATAATTCATCGCTTGAGAATTATTATCCGTTAACTCTGAAAAACAACAATTCGAAAATTCTTATCTAATTCTAAAATGTCACCGTTGTATTTATGGTCTTAACTATCACCAAGATTTTTTTTTCAAAACAATAGAAAATAAATTTATATATATCAAAGTAATATTAAAAAATCATATTGCTTCAGGTATTAGAAGAAACCTATCCAGTACTCAAGTGGGTAAATATTTAAGAAGTGTTAAGAGTTCCAAATTATATCTATTTCATCTTATTTGAAGACTTTTTTCTTGTGAAAAAAAAAATAAAGTATTTTTATCAGAGCATCTAATCTGATATTTCATTTTTACGTTATTTTTCAAATTCGTATCTTTAAAAACTTAAATCGAAACAATATCTGTGATCTTTCTCTTGCTCTTATAAAGAGTTAAGCCTATGATTAATTCGAAAGTCATTCTGCGAGTGCATTATTGCAATGTCGACATTATTTTGGAAATTTACATTCTGTCCGGCATAAATCATTCGAGTGCTTATCAAATAATTACATGAGAAATTAAATACGGAATGAGAATGTTTTACAAGGTAGCATATAGGACAACCTTGTGCTATCGGAACATTTATAAAGAACAATTTATGTACGGGAAATAGAAAATTTTGTTTTAGATAGGGAATTTATCATCGCCAAATAAGATCATAACATATCTGCTAGTGGTTGAATGGAGTGAGGAAGCCTTGAAATAAAAAAAAATGATTCAATTCATACGGTAACAGTAATGATAATTTAGTCATTATCTCAAATATTTTTCACGCTATTAAAGTGAATAAAAAATAGAAGTCCAAAGTGGCAGTCTTGGTCATTTTTATGACCCTAAATTCGATAATTCGAATGCATATAGATTTTGATCTTCTTTTCTTTTTTTTTTCTTGGGAAAAAAACCTTGTTTTGGATTGTCTTTTGAATTGTAATTGATAGGGCTTAAATATTTAGCATGTGTATTCCATGTGGCGAAAACTTTCAATTGGTGCCAAACTATTTGACATCTTGACACTGGAATACGACTATATTATCTGAAAACTTTAACAATGGGTATATTTTGAACAATAAGTGAAAGGACTTCCACATTTTACATGTTCATTCCGAGGAGTAAGATCTTTGACATGGTACCAAAATATTCAACTATCAGTTTATTTGCTGAAAACCAAAAAGTTGGTCAAAAGGAGATAAATCACTCTGTTGAGAAAGTTTGGTTCAATGTTTAATGTAATTTCTTTTTTTAAACAATAGTGGAAAAGTTCGTTTGACAAAAAGAAGCCATGAATCGTCAAATGTTTCTGAATATTTAAAGAATTATTTGAAAAGTAATTTTTCAAATTGTGAAGTAAAGTTTCGTCATTTAAATCTTTAACTTTGGGTTTATCTTTTGACTGCTAAGTTATAATGGCTCTGTATTTCTCAGGTGTATTATTTATTTTGATTTATTTTTCATTTGATACAAGAATTCATAAATACAACTTATTGATTTCTCTAAAGTAAATAAATTAAAATTCAGGCTGAAGATTTCTACTTAATTGGTACTCGGGGGAAAATTGTTTCACAAAACACAATTGTTATTTCATTGTTTTGTCTTCGTCATGTTGTCTCATTTTTTAAAATCTGAATTGCCGTGTTTTTTATCTTCAGTTGCAGTATTACGTATACCTTATTTGCCCTTTCTTGTCCCTTATTCGATTTCCGATGTACCAGAACTGACTTCCATAGTAACATTTAAGAAGTAGCTCAAGCTTGTTGTACACTCATGAAAAAAAACAGAGCTTTCAAACATGTAATAACATCAAATAATCAATGAAAGGATATGAATTAAATGATAACGAGTCAATGGCTCTTCAAATACATGGTAGAACCAAGCAATGGAATTACGCTTTTGTTTTTCTTTATCTTGAGGTCAAAGAATATGTATCTTCAAGATTGAATTTCAGTTTATTTTTCTTTTGTCCTTACCTTTTTTAATGTCTTTTATCGACAAAACTATATTACTTTATTAATATTTCAGATAATATGTACATGTAATATACCATGTACATCCAATTCAATATTGTATTTCAAGTTTTTTTTTATATAAATTATTTTTTTCCAACCAATATATAACTGTAACTTTGGTATTTTGTTTTTTTGTTTTTATACGACCGCCTGCAAAAAATTTGAGGTCGTATAATGGTATGGCGTTGTCGTTGTCGTCGTCGTCGTCGTCGTCGTCCGTCGTCCGTGTCGTCGTCATCGTCCGTCGTCGTCGTCGTCCGTGTCGTCGTCTGTAGACACTTTTGTTTTTGGTCAATAACTTAAGTTCCAGCTGATCAATCCTTATGAGATTTTAACACAATGTTCCTTGGCACAAAAGAAAGATTTTGAGTGGTTTTTGATTTTATGGCCCCTCCTGTTTTTAAAAAAGGGGCCAAAAAGGGCAAAATTGGGTGTATTCACATAATTGGCTGTAGAATTTTTATTATTCATCAGATTTTAATGAGGTTTCTTTTAGTGTGCTCCTGAGGAAATTTCAAATCAGTGGTATGACAACGGATTGCACGTGGCATGTACTGTTCATGAGATAAATGGGGCCCAAAAGGGGCAAATCACAAAAATTTTATTTTTTTTTATTTCTAGTGTGATTTCGATGAAGTTTTTTTTTCATTGGATTCCATATGAAAAATTAATGTGGCGCTAAAACTATTAGGTATTTGATCACATGTTTCGTTTCCACATTCTCCTTATATTGCAATCGTTCAAATTACAATGGTCGATATGTTGCGGTCGTATCATGCTGCGCTCCGCGTAGCCCTTTATTTATTTTTTTTTACTTTTCTGTTCCTTATTGTTATGGTTGTTAAAAGTGATAACACCATTATATATACATGGATTGATAGATAGATTAAAAAAAGATAACAATGGCACAAAGTAACACGCAAATGCACTAGAAAAAAAACACAGTAAAAATACTAAATACAAACGTAAACAACGATAGGAACTCGGGATAGCCGGACTTGGTACCGGCACGAGCAAAAGCCAGCGGTAGGATTATACCGGTTTATGATCTTACATATAAAGAAGGTTACTAATAATAATAATATTAAAGCAATATCTGTGTCGAGGTCGACGACCATAAAAACCCACACTTGTCACACTTGTCATTAATGTAGTTTCTTTTTTTTACATATTTTATTAATTCATGTTATGCGACCTCACAATTTCTTTCAACTTTCATGTACTTGATAAAGTTCTCCCGTACCCATAAATTCGTTCAAAGATGCCCAAAGAAATCAGACTGACATGTTTTTGGTATAAGGATGTCCTGATGATTTATGTATTTCCAATTTACCTTCCGTGACATTAGATGATCAATGCACTATTTAGTAAACTTGGTTAGCATAATTGCAGGTTAATCTGTACTTAAATGTAAACTGAGTACATATGTACTTTAACGACAACTTGATACCTAGGTTATTCTCTAGGTTACATCTCACTATTTTATAACGCCAAGTTTTCTTACATTCGACTTGATGAGTGCCCTGTGTTTGTCTATATGTTGTAATCGTCCACTAGCTTAAGACACTAGTGCTTTTGTCGGGCAAAGGATGACAGTGGTTGTAAGACCACTTTGCAAATTTAATTAATGTTTGTTAACAATCCCTCACCCAAGACCAATGAAGACATGGATGTAGCGTTGCTCTTCAATAAGCAAAGAATTCCGCTTAAACCGGTGCTAGGGGTCGTCTTAAACTCATTAAAACTCATTAATGAAGGCCTCATGGTGACTTCAAGATGAAGAACAACAATAAAAGCATTGTTCCTTTGCTTGTTTTACCATGTATTTTTAGAGACTTTGTCTCATGTGCATTTACTCCATATCCTTTCATTCCCAATTATATAATAACTGGTTCTGGTAATTTACTATTTTGTTTTGTTTTGTGTTTCTACTTTATTTTCGTCACCGTCCACAAAATGGCATGTCTACTGTATGGTTATTATCTTTTGCAAGGTATTAATTTTTGCGCTATTCTCGTTTAAAATAGTAAGCGTTAAAATTAATACCCGCGAATATTTTACTGCAAACCCTAATATAAATCAATGAAATGACTTTAATTTAAAATTCGTGAATATAAACCCCCTTGAATAAATCCAACAATGGAGACCGCGAAAATTTCGTACCGTGAATATAATGCCCTAATTTTAACAGTTACTGTATTAGATTGCTTACAGTTTTCATCTCTGATAACTAATCTATCACTGAAGCGAATTTTACAATTAACAAGAAGGGATATGGAGTAAATGACAAATCTCTACAAATACATGGTAAACCAGGCAATGGAACAACGCTTTTATTGTTGTTCTTCATTTTAAAGTCACCATGAGGCCTTCAAAAATGAACATTACTCATACCTCATAGCATATTAAAGCACCGGTTTGAGAAGATTCATCGCTTATTGCTGAGCAACGCTGCATCAATGTCTTTTTTTCTTTTCATCCATGGATGCCTCAAACTAGATCTTTTTAGATCATTTGTTCTCTATCAACTTTCATATATCTTTTGGTTTAGGGTTTTCTAAATGTATAATTTCATCAGTACTAAAAAAAAATAAGTTGTCGAAATTTCAATTTGTAGCAGTAAATTTACAGTAACTTCCGGTATCTATACAATTGAATAGATGCCACTGCTTAGAGACGGTAAGTCCTGTAGGATATTCACCAACCCAGTAGTCAGTACTTATATGCTGAACGTAACAACAATTTTAAGTGGAGGTTTATGTATAAAACTAATCAGTATCTACCTTTTTCAAGGCTTTGTTGCAAGCTGATTATTGGCTTTCCATTACATCCTGTTGAATACTTGTTATTTATTATCTTTTATACATTTTGCGGTTTATGGTGTAATAAATATTTTGATTTTACCTGCACTAAAGATGCATATTTTGAGGAAATGGGCAGCTGCAGAAACCACATTTACAGTGACTAAAGTATGTATGGAATATAGGACATTTTGTTTTTGATACGGACTTAATCACGGCCAGTATCAAGTGAGCCCGCTAGGGCGAGCTTGATGTGTTACGCCGTAATAAAGTCCGTATCAAAAACACAATTTCATATATTTCTTTTATCGGTAATTCACAAAATGATAAACAGAACTTTAAAATAAATAGAAATAAACTGAAATTTCTACTTAATATGAAAAAGAAAGGAATTGGGGTAAATGTCAAGGAGACAACATCCCATCTTCAGGTTAAAACTAACCAAAACAAAGCATCTAGGGGTCACTGTACGGTCTTTAAGCACAGTTAATATATTGTTTATCGCATTTAAATGCATTCTTAATTTGAACATGACAAATAGTAAAAACATGACGCCAGCTTAGCAACCTGCATGTGACCCCTTCACAGTGACCCAGTAATTTCGTGATAGTGTCCAGTACGGTGATACTGGGATTATTAGTCTCTGTAGATCAAAGGAAATTCAAAGAAATTATCGATAATTATTTTATATGATTCAGACGCTATTAATTAACGATCTATGGTAAACTCTGTTCAAAATAGAAAAACATAGGTATTTTTCCAACATATAAAAAGACGAAAAATATAGTACAGCGATGACAACGGCAATTCTTGATCTCTAAATGAAAGGTCACTACTATGTAGTCCGTTTATTATTAATATTGGATATCAATTGTTTGACATATAATTTTTTTTACCTTGACAATCTTTTTCGTCCTATGTTTAATGATTCAGTTTTATTTATGCCACTACCTCAGAGTCACAGCTAATTGGTGTTTAAGTTATTCCATTCTTTCATTCTGTAAATCAGGTCTCAAGCAATGTAGTAAAAACACTTGAATTTTGAATTTGGTATGGAGAAATTTTATTTGGTATTTAAGTTAACAATGATGGGTTGCAGTTTGCTTGAATTTTCGTTTCATTTAACATTTTTTTGGATTTATTGCCCTTTCGTCTTTCATGAAATAACTGCATTCTACTTTTTTGAAATATTTATGCCCCCGTAAAACGAAGTTTCGGGGGGCATATAGTTTTTGGTCTGTCTGTCTGTCTGTTTGTCTGTTTGTCCACAAAAAAAACTTAACCATTGGGTATATCTTTTGAATGGTAAATGATATGGCTCTCATATTTTGCATGTGTATTCCTTGTGGCAAGACCTTTCAAACGATACCAAAATGTTGGACCTCGTTACTTTGACCTTGACATGTGATGGACTTTTTGAAAAAAATCATGATAAACTTTAATATTGGGTATGTCTTTTAAATGATAAGTGATATGGCTTTCATATTTTGCATGTGCATTCCTTGTGGCAAGACCTTTTAATTGGTAACAGAATAGTTGACCTTGTAACCTTGACCTTGGCCTGTGGACAACTGCATAAAAACTTTAACATTGAGCATATCTTTTGAATGGTAAGTGATAGAACTTTCATACTTTGCATGTGCATTCCTTGTGGAGAGACCTTTCAGTTGGTACCAGAATATATGACCTTGTGACCTTGACCTTGGCATGTGACTGTCCGGTAAAATTTCACCAAAAAATGAAATTATATTTTGTTTTATTTTATATGTATATAGAAATTAAACTCATTTTTGATGAAATGTTTCTTGATATCTATAGAATTTTTTTTGTAAAAAAGATATTTTAACTCATTCAGCATAAATTCTTCATTTATTCACTTTCGTTTTACATGTATTTATATATGTATTATATATATCAATGATGAGGGATGTTACTAAAAACATCTATTATTTCATTTCTTCTCTTCTGTGTATTCCTCCACTTTTGGGGAACCAGTATTGATGATCCCTGGTGTAATCAAAGTACTGATAACACTGATAAACAGGACACAATGAGTTGGCTATAAATGTTCCAAAAAGGGGGGGGTGAAAATTGTTTTCTTAATAATGCTTGGATAATGATTGGAAGGGTTCATTTGGGTGACATCTGTGTTTGCATCCAATTACAATCATCATTTGATGTGATTAAATTTTTCTGTTGATACCAGAATTTATTTCTACAAATTATTTTGTCAGAAGGACATTCATTGTTCAAAGTTGCTAAATGTTTCTTCTTTACTTCTACACGGGGGCATAAGTGTTTCACAAAACACATCTTCTTTTTTCATGTATTTACCTAGAAGAGTCTCAGTTAGAGTGCAATTAAGAGTTTCTCCTATACACAGACAACATTCGTTCCGACATATTTTGTTTCAAATGTATATTTGCTATGTAAATTGGTTCTTGGTGAAATATCATGTTCTATTTCTACGACTTATACGTAATACTTTAATTATGTAAGACATTTTCTGAATGGTAAATAAGTTATGGTTTGTTTCCAACAAACCAAATGCTGTTGTTTACAGTATTTCACAAGGGGGTTACGCAAAACAATTCCATTCTGAGTATTTAAACACTATTATATTAAATTATAAGGAGTGTATATTATGATTCATAAACTATAGTTTTTTGGCTCTTCACATTATACCTAATCTGGCAGATCTTTCAATGTAAAGAGTCTAAATCTAGTTTTTTGGGTTTTTTTGTTTTTTTTGTTTTTTTTGTTTTTTGTTTTTTTTTTTTTGTTTTTTTTTGTTTGTTTTGGTTGTCTAAAGCCATTTAAAAAGGCAGCCATTCCTTTATAACAAAAAACATGTTTCGACCAGCAAAGTCAATTATTTAAAATTTTAGACAGTGGTTATTTGGTATTTAAATTTTCCTTCGAAACATTCCGATAGATTCCATTGTAAACCTTCCTATATCTGGATTTTGAATGTAATGAGACTTAAGTTGTCAAAACGGCCATATGCAGAAAGTACAGCAACTTCGGTAGTTGTTCTATAGTATGATATATAATGCTTAGTCTTTCTCAATCGATGATACTATGAAGAGTTTCTTTGGATCTTTGGTTGGATATGTAGTGGTTATCTATCATCACAATGTAACTTCCACTATTGACCCCATTTTCGCATCATGAAAATTATGTTTTTGGTATAAGCAACATTAATGTGTCCATAGTGTGCAAAACAATTTTTATGATAAGGTCAGCTAGTGGAGCGTCAATCTTGACTTGTATGTTACAGTGGTACTCTGGCATATGGGATGTACATTTACCTCAATCTCCTAGTTTTTGAAAGACAATTGTTGTGATGATTTCAGAAACTGATGTATAAATACATTTGCCAATAAGACATCTTAAAGCGGTGACACTTGTCATAATAAGATCATTATTGTAGTAAAAAATTTGTATAAGTGATTTCTAGACGAGGGTTTTGGATATTATATGACTACTTGTTTTAAACACTTATCTTCTGCTTAAGAACATAACTTTTGTGATTAAAATTGGCCATATATCAAAACATCCAACATATTAAATTTGACTTTGACACCATTATCGCAACCCACTATCGTTCGAGGTTTATAGAAATTATAATAGTTATAAAATTTCTCGTATCGAATTAACTAGATTTTGCGAATGTGTGAAAGCAAGGTTGTCATTCTTTTAAATTTGGAATATTCATCTTACGAGAGGTGATATTTTTCTTAATTGTTGTCATAAAATTGTAAAATCTATTGCTATAATAACCTAATGTAAAACATAGCGGGTAGTATTCCGAATTGGTTTAGATTTAAAAGAAAAAAGTTAACGAGACCTTTGATCTCATTAGATAGAAAAACTTTTTTTCACATTATCAGATAATATCAAGCTTAAATTAGAGAAAAAAATCATAAAATTTTGATGTAGAAATTTCTTTACAATTTTATAAAGTACAATCTACTGTGCCATCAGTATTAGTTACTGTGTTAGCTCTGTCCTTAGCTTTCCCTTTTAGATCCTATTGGAAATTTGTTGTCTATCAGCACATATTTCGGGTAATGGATTTCCAAATGTTTTGATTTGATCTGCATATTAGTATTAGCATTTCGACAACTTATAACGCTTCCGTGCAGATCAAATGAAAACATTTGGTTGGAAGGTCACGAGCCAAAACTTTGTATTGTCTGAAAGTTAACAAATAACCAAACCGATCTAAATGAAAAGCCAAATTCAGCTAGAGACAGGGCAATTGGAGAGAGAGCAAACTTTTCTGAAAAAAAAATTAAATATTATATCTGATTTACAAAGTTCACTGCAGAGCTAAGTATGTTTTCCATATAACGTCTCTTGAGATGGGAGGATTGCTTTTATATTGCATTTTATTTGTCACCACACACAATGAAGCAAACAGTGGTGAATCGTAATAGTTTTATTTAGTGCGTACATCAATCTTCCGATTATATTATAACATCAATAGATTTCTAGGCCTGAAAACTGACATGAAGCTGGCTGCCTCAAAAAGTACTATTACAGGGATATTTTGAGCCCTCATTACTCTAGTTCCTTGAAAACTTGTCACCATGACTTTATTGAAAGATATGATGTGTCACAAATAAGAATGAATTTTCATATGTTGGTAGAATTTTCATCCGTATTCTCGTTTTAACCATGTGTGTGGACGTCGATGTATGTTATTTATTTTTACTTAGTTCCTTTTGTATTATGCTGCAGTCATATATTTCTGTAGATTTTAAATCTAAGTGAAGCTTTTTTGTTGCATAAGACATTTAAAGTCAATATTGATTCGTCTACTTGGAGAAGAAATGCCTATTCCCTTGAGAATCTTGCAAATACCCCAATATTTTTTAGCGACGTTTGTATGCCTGTTTTGCATTTATTTCTTTCAAACGATACAACCCTTTGAAAGTTTATAACTTTGTTATACGACCATAAATAGGAATATTCACCGGTAATGCAATTCAATAATTTAACAAGATTGGATATAAAATGTATTTTAATGGATAGCAATTTACATATGCTATATTTCGATATCATCATGTCGATAGGTTGCAGTTCGAGACCAATAAAATTTTGGGTTTATAATTATACGTATACTATAATATTTTTACAACCACGCATATGGTTTAGCTATTATTATTTATTGATCTTGAAAAAAAGTTCATATGTTAAAGACGACATCTTTCAACATAATATGAAATAGACTTTACATTGATTTCTATCAACAGGCTGTAATTACTTTCATACAAAAATCAATATTGCAGGTTTGAAAATGCACATTAAATATGCTTAAATGTATTATTCGTATTTAGTTTAGACATGTTATTTGAACATTTATCATCCATCATGTAAATTATTTTTAATGTTGTTTAAGTCCTGTACAATAAATTATTGAACATTTTTACATTTTTATAACTTGCTATTTGCTGTATTATTTTTTACCCGATTACAGCTTATTAAAAACGTTTTTTAGGTGACTCGACTAAAAGTATACCGATTATTGTTACACTGAGGTATCGTTAACCGGACTGCAAATCTTTGGAATTTAGCATTCATGCATCACTTTTGTACGTCTAGCGAATGAACTAAAGTTATAACTAGGTAAAACAAGATATTTAGTAAATCAAAATAATATATAAATAATTAAGAAAATGATGCATTAATTTATTTTATTTTCCAGATCCATGGTAACAACCTGAAAGTTCCTTAGTGATGATTTTTGTTTCTTTTCACATTTGATTTACCAGTGAGTTCAAAATGAATAATACTCATTCTAAGGAAGGTAAAAAGGGTATGAAGAAACTGAACAATATTCCTGGGAAAAGGCTTGGCAAAAAGAAAAGAGCGACAGACTGTATTAAATTCAAGTTAAATATAACAGATTTCAGTGTTCTTGATGACACAATTCTGAGTAAAAAATATCCCATATATTTTGGAAAAACCCCACATATTGCTATTCCACGAATTCGATCCATTACTGATGATCACCATAAAACAGGTGCGCCTTTGAAGTTTAATTGCAAAGGTCAAACTACAAAAGAAACTGAAAGTAATCGAAATTTAACCAATTCTTTTTTCTCACGTGTATCTTCAACTGCTTCGGAAGAAAATGTGCAAATACAAAAAACTCAAATAACCACAAAAGAAAATACCTCAAATATAGAAGCGACGAAATCAAAATCTCTTGATTCTGAAAAACACATCTCTGACTCAGATAATCAAAACAACACGTCAAATAATATAGTTACAGAATTAGATGTCACTAAATTAAAATTGACTTTTAAAAACTTGATAAATCATCGGTCGTCTGTAACATCTGGTGATGATACACCATCACGTGAACAATCAGGTAGCAAATTACCTGCCATACGTGGTTCATCAATTCAGGATGTCATCAGAAATAATACAGATGTTGGTTCACATAAACAATTAGGAAAAGATTTAAGCTTGAACAGTGATCCGGATAATTTGAATAAGGAGAATGAGAAGCTAATACGTACATTAGAACATAAAACGGATAACACATGTACCATTCTTGGAAACTCGTGTAGTCAAAATCAAGATAGTGTAAATACACAGGCATGTACAACTGAAAATGCTTCGTCTAACGTGACATCAAGTCCTGATGAAATAGACGAAAAAACGTTGGATAATAACTGTGAACTTCCTGTTCTTGCCAATATAACAAAACGCCATCTATCCACGTGTAGTCAAAAAGACCCCTCTCCACCTATTCTGACGCCAGCAAATGATAGGGTAACCTCTACAGATAACTGTTTCGAAAACAGCCTTTCAACTGAGCAGTTAAATCAATCTAGGGAGCATATGCTGAACGATAAAAAGGAAGAAGATACTTATTCCAGACAGAAACCCGAATCGACTAACACTTGTGAAAGTACAAGACTTAAAGTATATGTAGTTGAGGAATGTACATCCCTGGATGAAAGTAGTAAATCAAAGGAAATTGTAAGCATTAATCCTCATTCAAATGAACAAAGTGTTGAAATATGCCAACAGGCTGAAGGACAAATAGCCGAGTCAAATTCAAATAATCAAACTGTAGTCGAAGTTCAGGAACAACCAAAAGATTCCAACAACATAGAACATGAAACAGACAATCAAAATTCGAATAACAGTGAATCATTGAAAGATTGTGAATCATTAAATAATGATGGGAACGTGTTGATGAAAAAACCTAAACCAAAAATTGGACAAAAGGCAGTGGTGAAACAAGAACCGTTTGAAATTATCCGAAAACCTCTTAACCAACACGACGGGTACGATAGTGATGCAACAATGATTTATGACGAAGATGAAAAAAATGACAGTCGATGTCTACTTAGTAGAAGTAATGACATGGGCTCTCTAAAAATTAAACAAACACAACAACTTCTGAGATTAAAAAGTAAAATTGTTCAATCTACAGATGAACAAGAATTGGAAAAATCTCCGGAAACCATAGAGTGCATAGAGAGCCTTTATCCGTCTTTTCGTGGAGAAAATCTGGATAAATCAGAAGACGTTTCAAGCAAATTGACTTCATCAAACGAGCCCGAAAGTCGAGATAGTATAAGGAACTCGGACACAGTTTCGACTGAAAATACTCCTTTACCGTTAAAAGAAAACGAGTTGAAAGATAGATCAAAGCCAATTCATAAAATTCGTATTTGTATGAAGAAAACTAAGAACAAAAACTCAAAGCATCACCATATCAAACGCGAAAAGCATAAACCTAGTGAAATCCAGTTAAAAGCCACCAAATGGGACCAAGCTATTTCAGGTCCTGATAATGTTATTCTTACTGATTTGACAATATCACGCGGTATTGTAAAAAATAGTTCTCATTCAAAAACAAACAAAAAATGTAAAAAGCACAGGGACCGAAACTCTGAGACAGGAAGAAGAAATGAAAACAAAAAAAGACGTGACTCACAGGATATGGTACTCAAAAATATAAACAAAATATTTCCGAAACCTCGACGGAAAAGACCGAAAGGTAAGAATTCAATAGACGATCTTCTAATTTCGATTTTTCGGTTTTTGTCGACATCTTACCCAAAATTTTACTAGGAACTGGTTGCCGCGATCCGTTGAGCGTAATCAGTGAAGTTTCATTTCTAATTTTTTACCTAAAAATTGTTTGGAAATGATCTACCTTGGGTAAAATGCTGATTTATGTAATTTTTTTATTTATTTTGTTATTTATGGCATGTTTAGCTATTATCCAATCAAAAACAGCTTTCATATGTTGATAGAAAAAGTTATTCCTTTTGCCTCTGCATATACAAAGACGCACTTTTAACCCGTTTGACCTCTCTGACCCGCCATTTTAATATCCGGAGCGTTCCGGAATAGAACGTTTATTTCACAAATATCAAGAGGCCATAACAGCCTACGTCGCGTTTTATCTTATATTTGGACATGCGTTAGAAGAATGATTTCTTAAGATTGGAAAGAGCGTTATGTTTGTATTTCATTCTTCTCTCAGTTATTGCGAATATCGTTTTCGATTTTAATCAATATTATTTTTCATTTTATCAAAACACATGAACATAACAATATATATATAATATATATCAATAATCTCAAGCTTAATGTAGTTCTGATGAACTATGCTATGATTGTAGGTCTTGTTTATTCGAATGTTTTTTTCTCAATTATTGTAATAATTAAGAGGGAAAATCAATTGAAACACATCTCATGCATGATTAGCAGGAGACGTTAACACTTTAGAAACCTTTTGCAAAATTCAGCCTTAGTGTATAACTACTATTTCCGCTTTCAGATTTACCCCTGATTTGGTTAATACTTCAGGGAATAACTACCAGGAAATAGATTTGTTGAAAATGTTTTTCATAAACGTTTCAGAACATAACAGTAAAAGTTGGCTTAAGGAAGTTAATCATTGTATCATGTCGCATTCGATTGCTCGTTTCAAAAATTAGTTGGATACATAATAAGCTTGGCCATTTCAACAGCTTTTTCGTTTTAACGTCATAATTGACTGACAGACGTCATATTTCACTCGTTCTGCTGCTAATCATTTCATCTTGCTATATGTGTTGTATGAAGAAACTTTAACAAATATCTCCTTTAGCTGAAGTATAGTTGTTGTCTGCATGAACAACAACTATATCTAAAATAATTTTGATGAAAGAAGGGTTAGGAACTAGGAACCTATTTCTTCCCCTTCCATATATTTCCCGTAAATTATGTAAAATTTTAGGCGAAAATTACTGACAGTGAGCAAATGTCAATCATTATATATATATATATATATATTAAGGAAGAAACAATCACAATTGTCGCGATTTATTGCTAATTTTATGAATATAAAAAAACATTGTCGGTCTACCTTATAAAATAAAAAACATTTTGTACATTTTATGGAACTACAGAATAGATCAGCATATTTCAATATTTTTCATAAACCAACTCACCAAAGACATATTTTTCTAAGAAATTAATCGTTGGCCATATCACATAATAATATGCAAACATTTTGCAAGGGTAGAGTTGGAGTCTAGCTGAAACATTCATATCATTTCAATGTTGGCATTCGGAATCATATATTCTGCCTGTGCAGCTCACCTTACCAACTTATTATCATCCATATGATATAGAGCTGCGTGCAACACTATTATCTAAATACCTTATGTATCTTACCTGTTGCAACCTTATCCTTCTTCTATCTATCTATTTCCTATCCATCAAATGTTCATCGTGTACTATGTTACAACTCTAGATTTCCTACGAGGAGGAATGACTAAGTTACCGAAAGCTATATTTTTTTCTATAGCCTAGGTGGCCTAGTGGTCTAGGGCGCTGGACATAGTGCTGCCGGTGTTGTCATAGGTGACAACAAAGTAGGGGTTCAACTCCAGCCGTAGACCTTGCTGGATTTTCCGATGTTAACAGGTTTAAAAAAGATGATTTTCATCACTGTTGGCATTCGGAATCATATATTCTTCCTTTGCAGCTCACCTTACCAACACATTATCATCAATATTATATAGAGCTGCGTGCAACACTATTATCTTTATATCATTTCAAGATTTTTTTACTTAGTACTGTGATGATCATTTCATTTAAATGTCTAAGACTTTTCAATAGCAATTGCTGTTGAGTTGCTACCGGACGCATTGGAAGGGGAGGTTTGGCATGCCATAAAACCTTTTTGACATTTTTCCGATGGTTTCCACCTGCTTTGTCTTTCTGTCTCATGAACTTGGGCTCTTCATAACTCTAATCGGTAATGAAAACTCTGTTTTTTTTATTTTGTTATGACCCACATTTTATTTATAATATTGCATGAGCCATTTCTTTGCTTTTATTTCATCATGTTTCAACTTAGCAAACAAAACAAAATAAATGTATTTTAAAGTGCAGGAAATAAAAAAAATAGTTATAGTGACGCTTCTCATATTTGATTTTATATATATATTTTTTGGGGGGTTTTATTTGTTTGTTTTTTTTTTTTTTTTTTTTNGGGGGGGGGGATGTTAAGTTTATTGGTGATTTTATTTTTCTGAAAGCGGTTTAACCGCGATTAAGAAGGATAAAATTTTCAAATGTTTATGACATTGTCTGTTATCACTTGAAAATGGCAGTTGATAGAAGATGGAAAAGACATCGACAATCAAAAGGAGTAGAAGGAAAATGCAAGGTACAGTAAAGAAACATCGGATGCTAATACTCAAGTCACAGGGTCGAAATAAAGTATTTTCATTGAAAATTGTCTTTGTAATTTGTTATTTTATTACTAACTTATATTTTTATCAAAACCTCAAGGTCAAAAACAACAATAAAGGCGTTGTTCAATTGATAACTTTTCTTTTATATTTGTAGAAATGTTATTTCATGTGCATCAACACCATATCCTTTCTTTGTGTACTAAGTATTGCTTCAAAACATACGAGTACGATCACTGAGTTTACCTTTTTTTCTCTATAGTTACCTTGATACCCTTCGGTTCATTTAAAAAATTCTTCTTGGATTTTTTTTATGTATGCCTTGATATCTTGGTCTTCAGTTTTTTTTTTATTTTTTAAAAAGAGACATATTTGTCGAAATGGCCACTTTCAGAAAGTCAATGAAGATCAATTATTTCTTAATTAATTCAAAATAATGAAACATATTTGATTTATCGTCTATGATTATTTTTTTTAATTTTACAAAGTGTAACATCCGTTTGAGTACCGTGATGTTCAAAATGAATTTATAATTTAAATGAACTTTTAGATGGATTTTTTTTTGTAATTAAATTTGTTAAATTCATTTTTATAATTAATTTATGTTAAATGTACTTATTAAACAAATTTGTTAATAAAACAACTACAGTAGAGTATTTCATGTTATCTATAAGCATTCGATATATTGTTAAAAATATGTCCATAATTTTGAGAAGCATTGCCAAAGAAACTCACAATTTCAATTCTATGAAAAGTACAATTACGGAAAAGTTAAAGCACTGCAAACAAAGATATTTGGTTTTGTGTCATAGTTTTTATTACATTTGTGTTTGGTAACTTTTTCAATATTCAGCATGCTATTTATGCAATGTATGTATGTTTTAATCTAACCTACTCAAATTGGACTGGGCTCATTTCATGTTATTCACCGTTCAATTTCTATGTTAAGTCTTGTATAAGGTTAATCATGCTCATTGGAGGTTTGGGTACCCATAAACCGATTTAACCTCACCGCTGGCTTTTGCTGGTGTCGGTACGAAGTCCGGCTGTCCCGATTTCCTATCGTTGTTTACGTTTGTCTTTTGTCTTGTTTGTGTTTTTCCTGTTTGTTTCATGGCAGATTTTGGCATGTGACTGTAATTTTCAGCCATTGTAAATGTTTACTGTTATCCCATCTTTTACATCTTAATTTATGTGTTTTCAAAAATAACAAAATGAATTTTTCAAAGATGTACTTTTCTTGCGGTGTAGACTGTAATTTTTTTTTCAAGGAACATATATCTTAAATATCTCTGCCATCTGCAAGAATAGAATTGTTATTAATCTGTAGCGTTTGCTAAAATTTACAATGGTAAAAGTTCAACAATAACAGCGCTAAAGCTTTTTTGCTGTACTGAAAATTTAAGCTTTTAAGCCCATTTTTCAAAAAAATGATTTTATTCCTTTTTTTTCTTTGCACCAAAACTGAACAAAAGACCCAAGAGTCGAAGTTTGCATTGACATGAATTTCAGTAAATCGATTTTTAGTATCAAATATAACAATAATTGATTTTGATATTTGTTGATATAGATATTATATANTAGCAATAGGTTTAAAGCATACCAAATTTAACAAAAATACATGTTTTACAATAAAAACAACTAAGATTTAAAACAATTCATTCATAAATATTTATAATTCAATTGTTAATATTCATAATTCATTAATCAATATTATTGATGGAGAAAGAATTATTATTATTATTATTATTATACTGAATTGGAGATATTAATAAATGAAGAATTAACATTAAAAAATGAAATACTAATATTAATAAATATTAATATAAAAATAAATCATTAATATTAATAAATGAATTGTTAATATTAATTAATGAATTATTAATATTAATAAATGGATTATAAATATTTGGAAATGATTACAATTCTTTATAAATGTTAATATTAATAATATTAGCATTTGATTTATTAATATTTATAATTCATTTATTATGTGTAATTTATTTATTACGTGAAATTCATTTATAAATATTTATTATTCAACTGTAAATATTTACGATGTTTTCTTCTAATATTTATAATTTTGCTTATTTCTTATATTAAAAAAAATGATTTATAAATATGAAAACAATTTCATTTATTATTATTAAAAAAAATCATCTACAAATATCTATAATTAATTTATTAATATTAATAATTCATTAAGTAATATTAATAATTCATTAAGTAATATAAGCACTTCATTTATTGATATTTACAATTCAATTTCATAAATAATAATCATTTTTCCATTTATAAATATTTGTAAATGAATTGTTTTAAATATTAATTTTTATGTCAATAAATCACGTACTTTTTGTCCAATTCGGCTTTTCATAAACCTACTAGTGTGTAACAATCCCTTGGAAATATTTTTGTTCCTATGAACCTGTAGGATCAATCTATCCGTATGTTATAGCATCTTTATCCTGATTTCAGATATATATCCGGCCACCAAATTGCCGCTCCATACACACGAAGACAATTTGAATATCAAAACATCAACACTTATGTAACATTTCACAAACGTTGAATTAGGCACTGCACTATCACTAAAACGGACGTATATTCTTACTCCTCGAAAAAGATAAAAGGATAATCTATATAGTTCAAAGACATATGCAAGTACGATGTATATCTCAGTAACACTTTTGAAACCGATTTTATTGAACATTGCAATATCTAAATTTTACATAATTTTGTTTAAAACTATGGAGTATCTCCCTCATGCATAGCTCTGTCCTTAGCTGAATTTTGGCTTTTCTATTTAGATCCTTTTGGTTATTTGTTCTCTATCAGCTTTTACACGTTTTTTGGTGATTGGACTTCCAAATGTTTTGGTTTTATCTGCACTGATGAGACATAAGTTGTCGAAATGCGCATATGCAGAAAATAAA
>MJUU01027780.1:77774-113310 GCA_002080025.1 Modiolus philippinarum
TCACTGATACTGCCGAATGTCTACTGAAATTTATGATGATTCTTGACCAAACCCTTCGGGAAGTTTTGAGTTTGATTTTTCTTCCGTAGTGCGACAGTGTTCTACTAGCAGACTAGGCTCCTTGAGCTAGCCGGCAGTTTAGCGGCGAGCACCCCTTGACCCATCTTTCAAAATTACGTATTGTGTTTCCTTTCCTTTCAAGATTGTGGTCATGGAGTTAGTAGTCTACCGGTATTGGGTTTAATTCGTATGTTTGTTATACTATGGGGAAACGGGACAGTTCAAGGGGAGGTTTGGGTGCCCATAACCGGTTTGACCCAACCGCTGGCTTTTGCTAGTGCCAGTACCAAGTCCGGCCGTCCCGAATTCCTATTGTTTTCGACGTTTGTCTCTTGTCTTATTCGTTTTTTTATGTATAGTTCCATGACAGATTGTGGCATGTAATTATAATTTTCAGCCATTGTAGGTGTTTCCTGTTATCCATCTTTTTACACTGACCAATGTGGGTAATAACAAAATTACAGAACAGAATCGTGAAGTATAAAAATCAAAGAGCAAAAAGACTGTCAATCGAAATTATCCTGACTTGGTACAGGCATTTCAAAGGAAATGGCGGATTAAACCGAGACGAACCTGACCCATCTTAACTATGATTTGATTCGTCGAAATGTAAAACGTCAAAATGCAAAAATATCAAACGTCAAAATGTAAAAATATCAAACGTCAAAATGTACAGATGCAATAAAGTTTTTCATTCATATTGTATAGACTTTGTCTTATTAGCATATACTAAATATCCTTTGATTTTAATAGACAAGAAATGGATAGTTGAATCCTATCAAAATCAAAAAGCAGAATCCCTTATTATATTCTTTGTGTGTGGGTGTATGTTTTTTTTCGTCTCCCTTTACGTTTTTGGTCAAAAGACAAATTTCTCGATGTAATTTACATTGAAAGAATTAAGTGTAAACGCGCATAGGCCAAAATCTCCCGTTGATCTCGATCTTGATGTCATAATTGGACCTTCGACAACGAGCTTGACTTATACCTCATCCCAAGTGTGAGACGGGGCTCATTACTAAACGTTAAAAATTTATTCTGGCAAAACTTTCAAATTAAAATAAGGTCATTCTTTAAAATGTGAATAAATAATTTAAAACTGTAAAATAACACGTTTCAAATGTCGCCGATCAAATTGAAACATGATACTGTATTTAATCATTAAAAATAGCATTATCCTAACATACATGTTGTATTGATTAAAAATGAGCATATTTTACTGTTTTATGTTCTATGTCATGTACACGTAAGGGACATCTTGTGAATACTATATAACAACATCAGGTAAAACAGTTTCTCAGCCTGTAACAGTAATATATCATATTTTTATGAATTCATTTGCTTATTTGTGTAATCCAGTGAATATTATACTTGTATGATCTCAAATGCAGAAATTAACGTTTATTGATTTTTTTTTATTTTTATGCATTTATATAAATATATACATTATGTACATTATATACATTTTGATTTGAGTATGATATGTTGAATACATCTGCTGTGAAGTACACACAGGTTGGTGTTGAAAAGCCTGTTGTAAACTAGGATGCAGGTTTTTTATTATATTTGTTGAAATAATTTGACAATATACATATATATACATTAAGTCCTGTTGGTGATTATATTGTTCCAAGTTTCTTACAAACCTAATCATAAAAGCGTTCAATAAAACACGAAATACCGAAGTTACTGTAAAATATGTAGGTTATAACAAAATTGCCGGACAGAATTGTCAAAGGCCCAAGTCTAAGAGGCAAAAGTGTTATGAGGTAGAAATAACCTTCAAATTATTGCCAGCAATAAGAACAAATTTGGCTCAAATCAATTTTTAATCAGACAAAAACATGTTTTAGAAATTAAATGTATATAAATAACAATTTACAAATGTATCTGAAAATTACGAAGTTCACTAATGAATGTCCAAATTAATAATCCACTCAATTCCATCAATAAACGTCCAGATGAATATTCTTTAATACTCACTAAATAATTAATAATAGGTCCACAATAAATGATGTCGATTTCTAATATAAAAGATTTGCGCTATAATCCTGTATAATCTTATTAAACTGACTGACTGAATCTTTTTCTGATACCTATTTTACCTACAATAAATCTAGCAAGGTTCCTTAATAGAAATAACTGAATATTCTTAAATAACTGATAACTACATGACTAATATATTTCCCATGTGTAAAATATTTCAGTAGAAGATCCAAAATGTTCTAAGGTGCAATAACCTTGACCTTTGATAATTGTAAACAAATAACATAACAAGGCCAATCTAATTAAAATTAGATCTACAAATTGTTCCTTATAGAACAATTTGTAGATCTAATTTTAATTAGATTGATAACAACGCCAGTCAAACTACATAATATTAAGGCCTTACAAAATAAAAACAATGAATACAATGCATTATAGAATATCTTACAATATTTATCACCTATAGGGTCTGTAAGTCTCGTCATGTGACCTCCGAGAAATCACGATAAAATTGCAAACGTTTTCCGCCGAAACATGACGTTTCAGGATTATGACGTGAAAATTTTTGTTTGAAACGTCATGTATTTTCGTACAAAATCCAACTTCCGGGTACAAGTTTTGAACGAGACTTACAGGCCCTTTGACAAAAGACAAAGCAGGTAGAAACCAACGGAAAAATTGTCGACTGCAATGGTCCGAACAGGTTACAGACATTTTCAAGAAGTGGTGGGTTTAATCGTTTTAATGGCGCGCCAAACACCGCCTACCCTCCTAAAGGACAAAACATCTTACCTTCAAAAGTTCTGTGCAATAACGACTTACGTTCGCTTGGCTTCATTTAATAGTGTGGATAAATGAATATTGTACTGATTAGGTAATGGTGCATTTCTCTTCTTCTAAAAATATAATTCTAAATTTTAAGTCAAATCTTAACAGAATGGCAGAAATGTACACCTTATTAGCATTTAAATCGTCGACAGTCATAATTTACCTCAGGAATATATTATTTTTCCTATATCAGATCACAGCTATTTGCAACCCGGAAACATTTTAAAATTACAATAAATAATACAACTCTTAACTGGAAATTCAACTTTAACAATTAAATGCATAACACGGACATATTTAAAATCAGTCAGTAGTTAAATGTAAAGTTTTATATAAAACAATATTGATCATCTGTGACCTTTTGTAAAGAATAACCCGCCATATTAATGTCTGAACGGACAATATTGTGTTATATTTATTTAATGATATACCATATGTTGCGATTTGTTTTGAATATTATTTGCTTGAAAACGTACATTTTACTTCATTCTGGAACTCTTTAATTTATATTTGAAGATGAAGATGATTTGCCTACTATATTGCCACCTAAAAGAAGAAGGCAAGGTAAAGGTAACGTGACTCCTGATTCGAAGACTGATATGGACAGGATTAAACATGAGTTCCCACATTTTAATTGGCTAGAGAAGAAGTATACGGATAAACAAACCGTTGATGTCGTGGCAGATGATACCAACAACCAATCGAGTAAAACAACGCTGCAAAATGTCACTCCCCAAAGTGAAGATAACAACACAACAGATGACCTTCAGTCAATATGTCAAAGCAACGAAATTGATACTTCACTTGCACTTGAACCGATCACCGAGAAAAACATAACTCAAAGGTAATTATCTTACAGTGAAATTTACTCATTCATGCACTTACTCAATATTGCATACCTGTATACAGGTATAAGTGATTTGACCCAACCCCAAACAATTTTGTGATTTTCCTTCATGTTGATTTTCAACACATACTAGTGAGATGACGTTATAGTCATTTTATTTTCACAATGTCGTAAAATAAAATTTTGCTTTGGAAAATGCATCGGTCAACGAATACCGAGGTAACACGAGAAAAGGGGGAAATTCAAAACTCAGATAACTAAAAATGTGGCAACTAAGATGCAACACAATTACAGACAACTTGGAAATGGCGATACGAATAACAATAAATAAACAAGAATTAACAAATAAAAGCATATGTAGTAAATGCACATAGGACAAAATCCTTATGAATACATGGTAAGATGAAGCAAATGGAACACCTCTTTAATTGATGTTCTTCATCTTGAAGTCACCATGAGACCTTCAACAAAGAGAAAATACTCCCAACTCATAGTAAGTTCAAGACGGCCCATAGCAGCGGAATTCACTTACTTAATGATGAATAACGCCAAATCCATGTATCCATTTTGTCATTGATGCGGGATCGTCAACACCATAACATAGCGGGAAAAGTTCTTTATAATCAGTTTCATCCGTTTCTCGAAATAGGGACCTACAGACGATACAACATATAAACGATCAAAGGGCCTATAAGAAGTATTGGGGATCACAAGGTTCGTATTCAGAAGTCCTTAAATCAAAGCACTGGCAGTGAGAATCTCTGCAAAAACTTGAATAATCGTCACGTGCTCAGTAGGTGTTATCATGATCCCCTCTACACTTGGCAATTGTCATGCTGTCAACTGCAAGTTTGGTGTTGTCAAAGGTGGTGTTCGTCAATTTGGTTATAAACTCTGGATATACGTAAAAATTTATATTCTCAATTGTGATTTAAATTGTCATTTAAATCATTGTGGCAAATTTGAAAGGTTCTTTATATAATATTTCCTGAATATAAACTGCTGTACATAAAAACAAAAAAGAACAGAATCGCGACATATTGAATTGAGCCAGATTTAAGCACCATAAGGAAAAGGTATTTCAAATTTTGTCTTGTTTATT
Source organism: Modiolus philippinarum (assembly GCA_002080025.1). NCBI lineage: Eukaryota > Metazoa > Mollusca > Bivalvia > Mytilida > Modiolidae > Modiolus > Modiolus philippinarum. The sequence goes on from MJUU01027780.1 coordinate 82,598, forward strand.
TTTGTTTTATAAGATCTTGATAATCGAAGGATTCTTATGAGCTTTTGACTCAAAAATACATTCATTTATTCACTTTTTTACCTTTCGGGGCCATTTAGGGCTTTCAATATGGTGTGAGGTTCCTCACGGTGTTGAAGATCGTACGGTGACCCCTAGATGCTTTGTTTTGGGTCGTTTTAGCCTGAATATGGGATGTTGTCTCCTTGACATTTACCCCATTTCCTTTCTTTTTCATAAAAAAAATCCATGTTAAGAGATTGTGGGCTAAATGCTGGTGGTTAGATGATTCAACAATAAATTTACTGATTGACCAAGATCTCAAAATTATGATCTCTAAACCTTTGCAAATGCTTCTCAAAGATTTGACAGCCATTTTACAATAATTGAGTGAAGCATTTGACTGATATGACCATTGTCATAATGTTAACAATTTTTGCAGCGATTAGCCTTTTTAAATTACTAAGAATTACAGACATATATTATATTTACGTTGTGCTAAAGCCTTAAGTATCTAGCCGACTCTAGTAATCGTACTTTTTATGGTATCTCTCTTTCATAATCTCAAGTTATCAAAATCGCTTCCTTCCCATTTTTGCCCAATGAGGCCAATGCCCGTGTTTTCCATCCTTAATATTTCGTTCGGATAGAGCTGCAAAATTATTTTTTTCAGTATTATCTTTTTTATGCCACCCTAGACGAAGTCGGAGGACATGTTGATATGCTACGTTCCTTCTGATAACTCTTATTTTTTTCTTCAAATAATGTTCGTCTAATCAGATTTTTTGATATGTTTGAAAATTGATTTCAAACTTAATGCGCTGTTGCCTCACCATTTGCAGTTTGTCTATCATGTTTAAGATTTTCAAAATTACCGCCAAATTCAAACACTCAATAACTCTGAAATTACTTTTGTTTATATTTTGTATAAATGTTCAATAAAATTAGAAGAAGTAATTAAAGCAAAAAACAAAATTTTAAAATGACTGCCAAAATACGTGAAATTTCAATTGTGTACGATTTCAATGAAAATTTATTTATGGATTGATTTCGAAGTTGCAAATAAGATGAAATCATCGAATTTCTTATCTCGAGTGACATCGCCTTTTTCATGAAATGGAAACCTATTTCTTTTCATTTTCTTTAAGTGCAAAACATGTATTTTTTTTTGTTTTGTTTTTTCGAAAATATTCAATTACATTGCATTAACTTACACTAATATAGAAACAAAGTCAAGGGTTGTGATTGTCTTGTTTTAGCTCACAAATCAACCCAGAAGAGCAGTCGCAGGCCAATATAATGGCTGAGCCGCCTTCAAATGACATTCCAGCTGCCGAACCTTGTTCAACAGAAAACAAACAAAAACATACAGAGGATGATGAACATATGCCAGAGGACGAACCGGTATTGGTAATAGATGGTAAATAAGTTATCTTAGCTTTATTTGAAAGGAAGCTGCAAAATGAATTCAGTTAAAGGGCATTTTAGTCGTTTTCAATTGTGAAACTTCGGGGTAAATTGTACCCGGACGTTTGTTGTAAACGAAAATGTATGACGTTTTAGTGACAAATTGAAATGTCATTTTATGGCGGGAAACGTTGTCAGATTCCAAATTTGTCGTGAATTCTCGAGGTCACATGACGAGACTTACAGATCCTATTATCATATTTCATGTATCATCACGCTAAATCTTTAAAGAGTGAAGTATTAATGTCTCAAAAAAGGGAGTATGGGATGTCACTAATACAGCTGTCTTATTACTCAGTTAAAGCTTAATTTTAAAATGTCAATGATAAATAACATAATACCACAGTTGCTGTTAATTTGGATTCTGCATATGCGCATTTCGACAACTGATGTCTCTTCAGTGCAGATAAAATCAAAATATTGGAAATCCATATACCGAAATATGTGCAAAGACTGATAGAGAACAAATTACCAATAACATCTAAATAGAAAAGCCAAAATAAGCTAAGGACAGAGCTATGCAAGAGCTTGTGTCATTTTTCGAAAAAAGCAATATTAAGCTAACAAATGGTATATAGGAGCGTTGTTGATATATCATTTATGATCACCTTTTTTTTTGATGTCATTATCACCTTTAAAATTAAATAAGGTAAAGTTAAATTATTGTATTTCCAGAGTCAATCAATAATGCGAATGGTAATCTCATACAGTCGTCTGCCGACGACGTCATCACTACAACTGCCAGTAGTATCATTTATTCACCGCCGGTCAGTCAGGCTTTGTCTAGTAATTTAAGCAAAACACCATTTATAGATACATCCGTACCAAATGACAGAAATGACGATATATCCAAATCTTTCAATTCTAAATTTCTTATTCAAGAAAAGGAAAGTTCAACTACAGGAATGGATGTGACAGCGGTTCAGGAAATCAAGAGTAAAACTGTTAATGAGGTTACTACAGGATATCCGTTTGAACATACCATTACGGTATCAAATTGCAATCCATCTTTCGGAAGCTTTACTTTAGGATCAAATCAAATTTCCCCGAGTGTCGTCTCAGCTCCGAACGTTATTTCAAATGTTCACATGACGTCTGGCAACGCATCTGCATCAGATTCTCTAACATTTGTAGCAGCTTCAGACAAAACTGTAGTATCTAGTATTTACGAAAAAGATGTAGTTATGTCTAACAATATTTCCATCCAAAATCAGGGTAGTGTTTCCATTGAAAAAGCAACCGTAATTTCTAACAATATCTCTATTCAAAAGCAGGGGAGTGTTGCCATTTCATCAGTTACCGATACAACGACAAGTATTTCATCAACAAGAAATACGTCGCCCAAAGAGGTTCCAACTGAACAGTCTTTAGCACATGAACCAGTGACTAAGAAAGTAAAAGTAGATGGAGAAATAACAAAAATGAATACTGAAATTCCACCATTAATTCCGTTTTCCTCATCAAGTAAGCAAGGTAAACCTTTCAATAATCGCAATAAATTGTTTGACCCCGAGATCGAGGAAACTTACAATGAGATAAAACAACTTAAACGAGAATTAGAAATAAAAAATCAAGAAGTCGGTCGAATGATGCTCTCATTAAAAGAAAAAGAAGAGAAACTCCGGTCTTTGTTGTTATCATCGCCAATTGGCAAAAGCAAAAATCATACCTCGAGCAATGAAACCAATTTCAGTAATGATTCCGCGGTTACAACATCAGTTTGTACGAAACAGCCCCTAGTTTCAACTGGGATCAGTAAGAGTTCTTCGCTTGTAACAAATGTTGGTGCACATATAGACTTGTACAAAACGCCACCACCTGCTCACGTTTGCAAAAAAGAAAATACAAAGGAGATATTAAGGACACTTGCAGCAAATCCTGTTAAGGTTCCGCTTGATATAAAAGCTACATGTCCTTTCAAATCCAGACAGCGACCCCTTTCACCTCCTTTAAGGCTCAGAAAGGATGGATATGAAGGCAAATTGCAAGCCGCCCATGCACAAAAGCCATTTGAGATACCGGGAATGATAACTCCAATGACAAATGAAAGGTCCAAAAGCCAAGGCAGTGAGGTTAATTCGAAAGCTGATGTTTATACTACAAGGGCGTTGTCCGCTCCAGTACAAGATCATCATCTTGTATCTCCCATTAATTTGCATCATACAAGTAGATGTGACAGTATTGGCGCTATCAATAATCCTATTAGTGATAAGCACATCATAGCATCATCAAGTAGCATACATGTGCCATTTAGTACACAAAATAATATTTCAAGTCGACAACAGCCGGTTAATAAGATAATTGAGCCGTTAAATCAATCTATAATTACTCAAAAGACCATTGTTCCCCCTCGTCACGAAAAACAAAATGCGGAAACTGCCATACAACAGGAACTTAATGAAGCCTTAAAACGTCGGCAGAATTTCGAGCAAAGACCAGAACAGCAAGACTACCAGCAATTTAAAATATCCAAGCCTCAATCGTTAAATCATATTCCACCAAGGCAAATATTCCAAAATAGTACAGTTGATAATATAGACACTGAGTACCAAAAGAGAAATAAGATAATGCACGGAGTGGCCGCCAATACTCCAGTTTCAACATTTGGTATTCGCCCAAGTGTTCATGCTTTGTCTAAAAGCGGACAATCCCCACAATATTCAGGAGAATTAATAAATGTATTACAACGTACAACGCAAAATACAGAAATGGTAAATGGACGGATGAATACAACATCAGTGAGCAATGTAAGCCATGCTCAATTACCCAATCGTGTTCGATTGATTGGCGCTGCAACTGTGCCAATGAGTAATAATGGCAGATTGACCGAACCTAATAGAGTGTTGCCAAACAACTTATATCAGCAACAGCAACAGCAATTACAACATCTGACATCTCATTCTGGAGTAAGACCACAAAGTATTCCTCGACAACAAGTGGCGTCCATTCCCTCATCTGTCTCACAACAAGTTTATCAACAGAAAGCGCATAAAGAAGGTTTGTTTTTTTAACATTGATATATACAGATCTGTAAGATATAACTAATTGCAATTACAGGAATCAAAGTATTATAACACAAGGTGAAGAAGTTCTAGAAATCAATAGTTATTAGTCGTATACTACTTATAAATTTAATTGGAGCCTACATCGTTGGTTAACCATTTCAATATATAAATTGTGTTTACGTTAATATTGGAAAATAATGGATCATAAGATTTCATGTCGTACATCACGATACTTTTGTAACCATTCATTATTCATAATACAGAGTGATACTTTAATTAGCAATTACTGTAATTTGATATCTGACCATTTTGATATAACGGCGGTAGAATACGGAAGGACAAAAAAGTGGTATTTACAAAAATCGAAGTCAAGAGAAATGAAAAAAAAGAGCATACAAATCACAAAAATTAAAAAACACAACATTCAAAACCAAGACACCCACAGTGTGAAATAAATAACTTCTTAAAATTATTATTATTAGTTATTTTTTATTAATCAGCTATTAAACAGATGTGACTTGTGTGCAAATATTTTCAACATTTTTGCTGCTGATATATTAGCGATATTCTTTCGTATTTTAAGGTTAGAATTAAGACAAAATTTTCTGTATTGCTATTTCATGACTTTTAAGATTTTGGTTTGCAATACTATTTGATTATAATGCTGCTGGTGAGAGAAAGCTCTTGAAACACGTGTACATCGATGAGAGTCAGTAGTATTTTATACAACAAATTAATACAGAAACCACAGTAAATCTTAGTCCTACAATTGGCCATTTTGACAACTTATGTCTCTTAAGTCTTGAAGAAAAGCAAACATTTAAAAAACATATGTAATAGGTGACAGGGAACGAATAACCTAAGGTGCCTTAATGTAAGGCTAAAATCATCAAAGGACAGAGCTTTGCAACAAGGAAAAATACCATGTTACTTCATTGCAATTTACAACAATATTTTTTTCAAACAATATTTTTCGGATAAAATGCTTTATTTACAAAGGAGACATACTTGTAAGAGGAATGGCGCTCGATATAAAGTCTTTGTTTGAAATAAATTTGTTGTTAAATTGTTTTTTTTTACCATTTGCTTTCAACATATTTAATCAGAAAATCAGAAACAATAATATACGACAGTAAAACTAAGTGATAAGATCAGGGAAAAATCTATCTAAGTTTATGCAAGTCGATCTCCTAGAATGCATTATTTGCATATTATTTCTTTTTTTATGTTGATAATATTGTCATGTTGTTATATCATTCATGGGTTTGAAAAATATTTATTTATTCGAACAAGCGTATATATGTACCTATATACACACTACCAAATATAACTAGTGGATTAGGAAACGAGTAATAACTGATAAAATTTATGTCCATAGATTAGCTGAAAACATAGTTGAGACTAATTTTCGATAATCATAATAATGATTCAAAATTTTGAGACACAGAAGTGTTTAAAAAAAGTTCAACAAGACAAAATACATGGTAGTGCTCTTAAATTAACAATAAAAGGATGTGGATTTAATACACATGAGACGAAGTCTCTGCAAATGCATGAATTTAAGAACCAAATCAGAGAGCATTCGACAATGTGAACAGAAACAAGCATTTATAAAAAAAAGAGCCTAGAATATAAAAATATACTACTGAGTTCACGTTACTTTATCATAGTGATCTTTAAATGTTAATATTGAAATTATACTGAGATCTAAAAAGCTATAATTTGATGGTTTCAAATAAAAATAGAAAAGTTCAGAAATTTGGCTAAAAAGTAAATACATGAGAGCCAAACTTCTTTACATCAGTTGAAAGCTTGCCGTTATGATGTAGATATTGGCGATATCGGCCAATCATTTTTACGATTCAAAATATCGAGGAATCAAAATTACATTTAATCCTGTATCACAAAAATATGTAGTTATAGTTTTAATTGAATATAAAAACCAAAGTTTTGATATCAAAGTACACTATATTCAAGTTTTCCAGATATTTGGCGTAATTTCTCAATATCCGCAAACGCTGCTTATGCATAATGGTACCTTTGAATGACGTAGATAAAATAGAATAGCATGGTGTGTAAAATAGGTACATAAACTACTCTCCCTAAGTTCAGCAATACATGTTTTGCCATATTCCTTTAGCAATTACCTTGAATGTATCAGGTATTTTGCTTTTTTGCAGGTGCCATTCCATATCCGTCACAAATTCCGCTTCACATTCAACAAACTTTACAAAGTAGTCAGCAGATGGCTGTACCAAATGTTCAACACAGATTGACGGCACCGCAGACGATAAACCCATCACAAATGCCACCTCCCAGGATGCAACAACTTCTACAGGTAATCAAGAAATGTTCAGAGACTACTTTTTCTACCAAATGATAAGTCGTCTCTTCGCTCATTTTCAAATTAATATATTTAAAGCAATCTCTATGACAGTAATTGAACAATTGTTAATATGTACACTTGGTAATACTCAAAATGCAGCTATGTAACTATACCCTTTACCTCTACTTGGCATTACTTTATCTTGGTGTATATTTACGTTTTGATTTTTTTCCTAATTATTCCTTTCATCTTTAAGTATCTGATTGATTTTTGGTTATGTGTTTGAATTATATATCATAAAAACCCAATCACAAGAATAAAGAACATTTTTTTCCAGTTTTACTATGTCTCTATATTTTAGAATATGTTTTACATGCTGTAGCAAAATGAATAAAATAATCAGTATAGTTACAAAGGGTAGATATAAGAATTAAAGTGTACATACACATCACTTTTATAATTGGCATTTTCGAAACAAATTGTATATTTCAAGATCAGGGTCAATAATTTTTCTGTTATGATGAATATCGAATTGTATAACAAGGACCGTTTGGTTTTCGAAACAATATCAAGTATTTTTTTTATTCCTCTCCTTTTTTATTAAAAACTCACGGAAGGACCTTTTGTTGAAAATATTCGTAAAGCAACCTTGAATTCTTATTTTTTTCCCTGGATGTGCGGATTTATTTAGCTTCGAACTGTTTTACATATTTCAAATTTGTTTTGAAATTAGCCTTTTTGGTGTGGATCATTTCGGCCAGCGTGTATGTATTTTTATTTTTGCATGAACCTGTTTGTTTCCATTGTTTATGTTCTTACTTGTATATGAAAGGTTCTATATTTGTTCATCGACTCAAGAATATGTATTGATTTTTTTTGTTTTTATATATACATGTAAGGATCACTATGTCTATATGGTAAGGCTTAATCAAATAACTGATAAGGTAGTAGCGTTTTGACTTTGAGCTTTTTGGGTTTATTGCTTTTATCAATAATTGTATGCACCGAGAGTAAATTACCGAAGAAATAAACAACTAAATACCAAAGTTGGTGTGATTTTAATTTCTGCATATGCGCATTTCGACAACTTATGTCTCTTCGGCGCAGATAAAATTTAAACGTTTGGAAGACCGTAAACTCAAAGAAGTTTAAAACTGAGAGAGAACAAATAACCAATATGATCTTAATATACAGCCAAAATCAGCTAAGGAGAGAGCTTTGCATGAGGGAGATACTCCTTAGTTTTCAACAAAATTTACAAAAATTTAGATATTGTAAGGTTCCAAATAGAATCGGCTTTCGGGTCAGCACCGAAGTAGTGAGTACTTGGCTGTTGAAAACCCTCAGGGACTAAAAGTCCACCAGCAGTGGCATCGACCGAAGAATATGTGGTAACAAACAACTAAATACCGAAGTTACTTTTACACTTTTATTACATAAATCAACAATGAGATGAGACATGACCCAAACCACAAAAAACAATCAAATTAAGGAAACAAGACATCATAACAATATTACAAACATAACGCACTCACAGGGTAATCACATTAAGTTAGATACACTAATATATCCACCCCATCATTCTTTTCATGATTCGACAAATAGATGACCCATTCTGTGAATCTGAAATTTCCAATAAAAGCAGTATTAATATTTGTATAGTATTGACATCGAAGTTTGCTTATGACTATTCACATCTGTCAGTCAATTGTGACGTCACCACGGAAAACCTGTCAAACTGCAGTAAACATTTTTTTAAATGGTTATTAAAATTCTGCCGAACGTATTAACGTAACAATTGAACAGATAAATATGTAAACATAAACATTTCAATCCGAATACTGCACTTCTCTAACCAAGTTTATAAGGAATCCTGTGATATCTAATCAATGACAGGCGGCATATGGCTCTGGGATTACTATTCATGACAGTATAATTAATTTTGTTAATCTCTTCTCTTTTGCCATGTATATTATTTGCATTTTGATTTTTTTCCTCTTTACTTTTCACTTTACACTCTGTACCTTATTATGTACATGTTTTTTCTTATATGTTATGAAATTTCGTCGATGGAAGGGTAATTAAAAAAAACTAAGGAAAAATTTATCTGAAATAGTCCAATGGAGTATATATACAATAGCACGATGCCTTTAATGTTTGAAGCATGAAACATTTATGAAGGTTCATATTATTTAACGGTTAAAAGAGTCATAAGATTTACACATGAAATTCAATATGCTCTTTTACTTTTCTCTCCTAATACTTATTTTGATATGCATTTATCGCCCTTATATTTGCGAAATCTTTCACTTTCTAAATCAAATCTTTTTTATTAATAGCTTTTCCTTTTGTATCTAACCGTTATTAAGCTAGTCTTAATTGTATGGTTTCAAATTATATAAATATGCAATCAAATACCTCGCGCCATTTGTGGACAATCTATCACGGAAGGAACAAAAGTCATTGTCTGATGGCATAAAAGCATTTTAGCTGTGTTTCTCTAAGGAGAATAGTTAGAGCTACCATGCATATTTTCTGTAGGACTTGAGTGTTAAAAATATTCCACGATTTTTGGCATATTGATTTCGATATTGGCTTTACAACATTTCCTCTAAATCAAAGAAGTAAAACATTTAGGGCAATGGTTTTCATATTTTGTGTATGATTCCGATGTAAGTAAAACAAAACAATCTAAAAGGTCTTAAATGTTTGTTAAGTCTCTTTCTAAACCATGAACATTATTTTGTAAAAGAAATTCCGCAAGAAAATAGGAGAACAAATAAGGTATTAAATTTTCCACTTGTCGAACACCCAATATCACATTGGAAAAAATTAAAGATGTCATATTGTTAATTTGACGCAGACTTCGCTATTATACTCCATGCTAAATGCTATCTTATGAAGCTTTTCGTGAGCCCATGTTTAATTTTATTATACAACAATTCTAATTTTCATAGCATGACCTTGTTACCTTATTATCTTAACCTTATTCCCGTACCGTTTTTGTTTCTTGTACTTTATTTAGTATGAATCAAATTAGGTACGTACATTTCTTCTGAAATAAATATTTACCCAATAAGTTGATTATTGTGATCAATATTAATACTGGTAAGCATTCAAATTCTCGGTAAAGACAATTTCATTCCGAGCGTCTGATTCTCCTTATTACACATGCGACTTCCTTGTTTTATTGCAGATATGTTCATAACTTCGCAGTAAAGAAATTTTTCAATTATATAATTGTCTACAGTAACAGAAACATTAGTTTGCATCCATATTTCTGTTCGTATTCGAAAACTGATTGACATGACGAACGATTACATCAGTTGTAGTATAAAGTGTTTTATGGTTCGGGTTCTGTGACAATTTGTGTTTTATATGTCTTGTTAACCAATCCTCTGCATTGTATCAGGTTGTTGTTGTTATTCTTTTAAAATGTTGTCTGTGAAAATCAAGAAGGAGCTTAAATGTTTATTTAACATTTCCTCCAACGGAATGAATAAAAAAACAATATTTTCGATGATTAAGTTGTATTCTTTTGGTATAATGGTAAATTATATCAAAATTGTGTCAAATGATCCCAAAAATGCCTTATTTGAGAGATGACAAATGCAACTAAAAGATTCATGGACTGAAATAATCAAGTAAATGAAACTGAAAAAAAATGAAAATTCATTTTTTTCAATCAATCACGTGATAAGTTGATTCGTATAAGCTGAGCGATTAATATATTTTTTTAGCTGTGTTATGCAAATGGTTTTATATTATTATGTAATTCGAAACTAGAATTCTATAATTGTTTTACTAGCTCCAATATCCATATAGTCAAGAAATGAATGGTATGTTTCAATATTAATATTACCTTGCAAATAATGGCACAAATATCCCTGCCTTGTTAGGATTTCCTTTTAATATAAAAGTATAACTAATAAACGGAGTGACGGAAAATTATGCTTTCAAAGTCTTAAACGTGTGAATTTTTGACAATATGTAATGATGCATACTTGCAGAATACCTATGTTTGTAAGCTTTTTTCGGAAAATAATAACCATTTTACCATGATTTTGCATACAACCTAAATACGTAGATTCTTTTTATCTTATTCCATGACTAATATCATAATATGTAATGAACAAAATTAATTCTTGTTAATGTTACAATTTTCACTTCAGTTAACTTTGAAACGGAATAAAAGAAATATAACTATTTTTTTTCGTTTTCCTTTTTACACGGCCACAAAAATTGTGGAGTCGTACTATGTACTACGTAGGTGTCTGTGTACAGCATCACCTTGGTTATAGAAATCCAATCATTTTCAAATTTTAGTATGATTTTTTTTTCATTGCTGCAAGCTTATACATGTGTTTTAATTCTCTGATCCAGAAAACGGATCAAAAGTGGTTAAACTTGATGTTTTCATATATGCAGACGTGAAATCTTTATTATATATCTTAAAGAAGTTGGATATATTTCATTTTATTGGTAATGAATTGTACAACAGATATTGTCAATTGATTTCAGGTAGCAATCGCCGTAGAAAATCGTGTTTTTTTTTATATTTTGTCCGTTTTCTGTCTTTGTTTGTTATCTCTTTTAAATGTATTTACTTTTTTGATACTATTTAATTCATCACGGATATATCAGAATTTATAAATATTGTTTTTTTAAGTTTGCTATAAACGTTGAAATCTTTAGTGTCTCTTTCAATTGAGTTATACAAATAAAACGCTTTTTGCAGTATACCTTTTTTTCCAAGCTTTTCTCACTGTATTAAGCTATTTTCTCTTTTTTGATTAGTCAACGGATAGTTCCATTGTATTATTTTTTTTCTAATTTGAATATGATTTGTTCAAGTAGACAAGGGGCATGGTTTACATATCAGAGCTACATTTTGTACTTTATATTAAAGAATACTTATTTCTACAATATTTTTATTTTTACTTGTGAATGTAATATCTAATCAAAGACCAATGCCAATATATTGAAGTTATGATTGTTGAACAGTATTATGTAATAAAAAGTTTGGAAACAAAATGAAAACATTCAAAGTCCCATAACGATGTCTGATGTATGATGAATATTTTTAATAATGTTAATACAGTAAATTATTCCAGAATAATGCAAAACCAAAAAATGCTCCAAAACAAACATCATGACTTACAGCTATATAATGGAACATATTTCAAAAAGCCAATAAAAAAAATAACCATTTTAGAAATGAACAAATCACAAAAGAGACTTATTAAGCTGAGTACTTACAAAAAAAGAGATGCTTGACCGTATATTATTGACCGTAATGATATACTGTTACATAGACTTAAATTCAAAAAAAAAAACTTGATGAGACGAAAATTCATGCAGCATGAAAAGATACCAATAGATCTGTACGACAAAGTTAATATAGATACGTTAATATGGATACAAATATAATTGTGACTTCATGAACCTAGCCAAAAGAAAGATAACGCGTCAGGTATCACCGACTTAGTACTATATAACACAAAATAGACATTGGATAAGAAATTTTAGAAAGTGACGAGTATAGTTAAAATGCTTCAAGTGATCGGTGGCAAAATCAATCCTATTTATTACATCATATGTAAATAAGTCAATTTCGTGCAGATATTCTTATAACAAAAATTCAACATTTTCATTAATTCCTTTAAAATTGCTATATCAAGTTTGATAAAAAAAAAACATTTAAAATTACATATCAATAAGATAATCCGCTACAAATTCATAGAAAATTATTTATACACCACGGGTAAATTTATTTAACAAGCAAAAGTATTGCATATTAATTTGGAAGTCAATATAAACGTGATTACTGTTTTCATTGATTATAAGAAATATAGTACATTTTTTGTACAATATATGATGTTTCAGATCGTCTATTTACTTTGTCGTTAGTAATATTCTGAATTTTATTTATACTACACCGCTTCAGCTTTATCAACTGCATATCCTTATTTCCAGATAAAACTATTATATAACGCATTGCCTTTTTTTCTTTTTTTAATGGTTTTGTAAAATTTCGATGTAGATTCTTGTGAAACTTGTTAAAAATATCTGAGTTAGCAATTCTTCTATCGAAAATTAACTCATGCCCTGATTTCCAGATAATGCTATAATATAAAACACTGCCGATTTTTTTTTTCAATTTCCAAAGGTTTTATATAATTTCTGTCCCTGCTGACAACCATATAAATCAAATCTCTGTAATTTCTTTGTATTATGTACACGTATTGTCTATTTTTTTCATAAATTTTATCGCCTCCATGCAAAGGTCTGCCTTTTGCTAAATTTTGGCGTTGGCTTTAGGCCGTTTCTATTATTTGTTCTCTCTTACTTCTATTATGTTTTGATTAAACCTTTCAATTTTTACATTGCCTATACAAAGAAGACATAAGTTGTACCATCAGAACTAAGATTTACTGATTTTCAGTATCATTTTTAGTGATTAATTACCTGTGTCAATCATAATGCTGCTTAACCAAAAAGCAAATATTCAATTGGCAATGTTTCCTTCCTTATATTTAATTTTGCAATTACACAGTCGTAATCGTCGGCTATTTCGAAAATAAATGTTTGTCATATTGTAAATATGGTAATTGGAATTTAGAAAAGTATTCTCTTTGTACACAAAATGGACATTTGATAATATGTAGAGTACCTTTCTTTACTTATTTAAGGTAGTTCGAGCCTAATAAAAATTTCAGACAAAATTTTTTTATTTTAAGATATTTTGTAGGTCTTAGTCCATTATTTCAAAAAATAATATGAAAATGATATGTCACCGATCATCTTTTCCTGTTATCCGGCTTTGAAAATCAGGCCAAATTCAGTATATTTCAGCGGTATTTACAAAGAATATATAGGGAACTGTGAGAACATGCTTATTGTTTAGCTTTCATATGAAATAAATATCAGATAGATTTTTGAAATTTTTTGATATTTCAGAGGCATACATTTCAGCTATATGTTGAGCTGAAAAAATCTATATGTCACCGTTTGATTAAGAGAGATATTTTCCATAGTTTACGAAATAGACAAATTTTACGGGAAAAGGGTGCTAATTCGCGGGAAAGTGTATGTCAGTCTATTATGAGGTCACAATGTAAAGGCCAAATAAGGAATATTCCGGCTTGAAAATCAAGTCAATCCCGCATCCGACTTGTGTTTCGCAAATGCGCCAATCGAATGCGCCGTGTATTAGTGTCGATCTACCTTAAACATTGGGGGCTAAAAGCGTTTTTAAATTTTTAAAAACAAAATAATTATGTCATATTTAGTTGATATTTTCTTCATTTTACTGCTTTTGAAATTAAGCAGCATAAGAAAACATTCCTTTCACGAAAAAGTTTTTAATTAACAAAGTATATGGTATGTTTCCCCACTAAATTCAGAATATAAGCTGAATGAGTTATCATATTTTTATGTACAAAACATTCATGTCAAATTTCGATAAAAGTTAACTTGTTAGCTGATGAAATTGAACAGCCTCAGAAAATAATAATATACCGAAGTTGCTGTTAGTTTATGTTCTGCATATATGCCTTTCGACATCTTACATGTATGTCTCATCGGTGCAGATCAAATGTTCCTTTAATCAAAAGGGTCGTTTTTATATAATATATGGTATGTTTCCCGCTAATTTCAGTTTGGAGTGAATAAGTTGTAACGCATTCATTTACAAAATTTTGTCATATTTGTCGTTTAATTTTATATTTAATTAATCTGCACATATTTCGATTGTTTAACATTTAGCATTTAGTTAGCATTTTCTCCTCCGAGAAGCAAGAGACCTAAACACAATGTATGTTTAACCATCTTTTGAAACCTTCAATATTTACAATTAAGAGCTTTGAAAAATCTACGTACTATCTGCCCCTTGCAAAGCCCTGGCAAAGCAAATTTAAGTCCTTTAGGTATTTTTTTCTGTCACATACTCAAGCTTTTTCGAGTACTTGAATTATTTAAATTGTTTGAATTTTATCTGCATCGAGATAGCAACCTGCAAGACTGAAATTTGTAGAAACTTCAATATTATTGCAAAGTTGATGCCTATTATCTTGAACTGAACCAGGGGTATCCTCATCCCAGAAAAAGCGATAATTTAAAATATTTGAGATATTACGTTTTTGTTACATATTTGTTGTCCTCTGAAAGATTAAGATTGATTTCTGTTATGGTTTCATGATTTTTCAAATCATATTTACCATATTTATTACATTGTTTACATAATCTTAAAGTTGAGTAGATCTCCTTACGCCACTTTGATACATATATCTTACATTCCAATGGTTTACTACTGTTCATACATTCATCTTGCTTTGCTATCTATAATTTTCAAAGAACGTTTGTTCCTGGTCAAAGTGAGATAACTCATTTTGTCAAATTTATGTCTTCGTTAAATGAAAGAAAACTCTATTTTTCTAGACCCAATGCATATTCCTTCGGTCACTCATTAAGGTAAGACGATGTTGTTAATAAAAAAAAACATAAGCATTAAATAACGTGTCAATGTTTCATTGTCATATTATTAAAGTAGTTTAAACACGTTTGCAGTTAACCTATTTAAATAAAGTTGAAATATATACATCAATACTTCGTATGCTCACATCAAAATATCAAATTCATATTTCAAAATATTTCTTATGTCATCATGTTTGTAGGCTCATCCAGGACAGCAAATGAATGGACGTCCACAGGAGGGCTGCAATCCAGCTATGTTGGATACCAAAATGAAAGAGATGATATCGGGTCATTTAGTACAGCGTCCAAGCAATATTTTGACGCAGCAAGACGGCAATTCAAAGGCTCATCATATTTTTGGTAGTTGTATACTGTGTGGAAAATTCAGTTTATATCTTTGTTCTACATGTCAGAATATTTGGTATTGCTCTCAACAATGCCAGGTAAGAGTACTATGAAACCAAAAAATGTAGAAGAGAATTGGAGAAGAATTGTACAAGGCGTAAATAATATAAATTAAATGTATGAGACTATTTCTAAATCTTCATATTTTCCTACAGCTTGTAATCTCATGAGGGGCTTGGGTGGCCGAGTGGTTAAGGTAGTTCTACTACCTATACAACCGTTGTAGTCTATCACCGCTGCGGTTTGAGTTCAGGTCCCACTTTGTACATTATAAAATAGGGTGCACTCGACTTACAATCTTAAAACAACGGCAGTAGAATACCGAAGGAACAAAGCACAAGATTACACAAATCAAAGACCAGAGACAAGGCAAAAGCAAGAACACCAAAAGACGGACCGCCGTGCGCGGTCACGGCTGAAGAATAGGCCCGCAGCATCCTCTGAGCTTGGAGTATGAGCCATCCTAACAGAGGACCCCGAGGGAACCCCGGGATATAGAAATAGGACCCAGTATCTCCGGCTTGCGGGGTGTGACCCCTCCTAAACGGAGGCTGACCCCGAGGGTCCCGGGATATAGAAATAGGACCCATTCCGTGGTTGTGCGGGATTAATAAATACACAACCCATCTTTCGGATGGGATGAAAACTCAGGTCCACGTGTTGGAAGAAATGCCACGCTTCCTGCACGTTAAAGAACCCTTGTAGCAAGCTCTTTTTGGGGTGGTCCGTAGGTCATCGGCTACAAGGCTAAATTCCCCGCCCTTGACGATTTCACCCTACTTTTCCAGTGGCAGTCAGAATTTCCCGTCCCATGGCCATTTCCATACCCCAAAGTGATTATTTATCATCAAACTTGTTCTCGTCTTGATATAGCTGAAATATTGCTGAGTAGACGTTAAACAATATTCAATCAATCAATCAACCAAAAGACGGAAGACCAAAGACACCACATGCCCACAAAACACACGAACATTACATATACAACACAAAATACTAAAGCACTAACAGTGTGAACTCTCAATAAACAAGAGTGACATCAGGTGCTCCGGAAGGGTAAGCATGTCCTGCTCTGTGCACAGCACCCGTCACACTGTCAGTCGGTCCATCCAGGGTAAAGTCAAAACCGGTAATGTCAAATCCGGGAAGACGCGAATCTAGCTGAAAATGTCAGTTTTTATTTGTGACACTGACATTTCATATCTATCTATGATGTCGTGGTGACGGCAATAGAATTTCTGAAGGGACGAAAGTAACAAAGGCTGAACATATCCCTGACTCAGCAGTTTTTGTGACAGTGCTTTTGCTCTTTCCACAAAGTCATGTATGTACTGCACGCTCTACAGTAACGAATTAATTGTGAAATATATACTCCATATGCTGGGGATGCAGGTATATTGCTGCAGAGAAAGGGAAAGTTCACAAGTGGAAAGTCAAAATCCTCAAGTTTGTCATATAATCTAGATTTCAGACGTCCATGTTCGTCAATGTATAACAAAAGGTCAAGGTATGAAGCAGAATCGGGTGTATCGGTTGTCTCTTTAATTTCAAGTTCATTGGGGTAGATACGATGTAAATATTCTTTAAATCTTGGGTTATTAAGAGAAAGTACATCGTCTATATATCTGAAGCTGAAATTAAAAGTCTGGGCTAGTTGTTTTTGTTTCTGTTGTATCAGCCCTTGTAAAAACTTTGCTTCATACGAAAAAAAGGAAAAGGTCAGCTAAAAGTGGCGCACAATTTGTTCCCATAGGAATCCGTATTGCCTGTTGGAAAACACGGCCTCCACATTCAACAAAAATGTTGTCGATCAAAAATTCAAGCATATTAATCACGTCATTTTCACTGTATTTCTTGATTGACTCAGTGTGGTTCTTTACAAAATATGTTTTATCTTTTCCTATTACCAGATAGGAATACCTGCGTTCTCCGTTTTTGGTACAGAAACATTGATGTATCAGATCGGAAATTACTGTTTTAAGTTTATTATGGGGAAGAGTTGTATAAAGAGTAGAAAAATCAAAAGTTTGAACGCTATTGCAGTATGCGAGACTGTTTGAGGAGAGCTGTTCATGGAGATCTTTGGAATTTTTAAGAATCCACATCTGATTCACGCCGCTCGTGGAATAGTCTTTTTCGCAGTAGCTTTTTAGACCATCTCTAACTGAAGTCATTAAAGTGGTAAGGAGTTTGGATAGGGGATTAGTGATGCATCTGGCAGATCCTGCAATGAATCTCTGTTTGTAGGGATTTTTGTGAAGCTTAGGCACCCAGTAAATATTAGGGAGATAACTGTTATTCTCATCAACTTTGATACCGAATGATGCTAACACAGAAGTGTTATTTGTGATTATCTCGTCCCTTGATAATGTAGTTGGGGAATAAGTAGGATTGCCAGATGAAGTGTCAATACCCATCTCCTTAACAAGACAGTTTAAAAAGTGTTTCTTGCATACAAACACAATATTGTTAGAAGCTTTGTCTGCAGGTACTACGACGTATTTTTCCTGGAGGTTTGTCAATGTTTTAGCAACAGGAGGATCATCAAATATGCTGGGCGTTCTAGTTTTCATAGATGTTTTCAAGCGCCGAAACGATTCATGATTAATGACTTAATCGACCTGATCCAGTCTTACAATGTCTCCACATCTTCTTTTTTTTCTTCGCCCACATTCTGGCATAGTCTTCAACTGCATCCATCATAATTTTGAAGTTATACTTCCAGTTGATGTGCTGGGGTTCACGGAATTTTGGACCTTTTGAAAAAATATCTCGTAGTTTTTGGTTTCCAACGATATCTAGGTCACCCGTTATCACGTGTTCAGCAGACCTATAGTTGAATGGGGAGGAGGAGCAGGTGCAATCAGGCGGTATAAGGTATATCAGTTACCTACCCAAAGTCGGTGGTTCTCTCCGGGCACTCCGGCTTCCTCTAACACTAATTCTGACCGTCTTCAGATAGCTGAAATACTGCTTAAAGTGACGTTAAAACCCATATCAAACATTTAATCAATCTAATCTCATGATAGCTGAAATTTAAATTTGACACGCTCTTATCTGAATGTTAAACAAAGATACTTAATTAAGATAGAATCTGTCACGTTATGCGTGAACTTGTTAAAGAAAATCATCTATAACAATGTTTTGTTAATAAAACATCTATATTTATGTTGAAACATTTCCCACGTTGGATACCATCTTATGTCCAAAGGCATTATCTCCTTTTGGCCATATTAAATTTCAAATCTAAAATGCTAAACTTCATATTATCATGCTTGTCAAGATCTCTTTCAAATTTTGTTCCACCAATGCAATGCAGTGACGTATTGGAAGGAGAGTTAATTCTGACACAAGTAATAATTAAACCGATCATTTAAATAAGATTTGATCCATGAAATTATTAAATTGAACTAATTTAAGCTTTATATGTATTTTTGCTCCCTTAATTCAGTATTCGTTTAAAAAAAATGTTTTTTTTCTTTTTCAGCTAAAGCACTGGACAACACATCAGCATGAATGTAAGTTTTCTACGGGGAAATAAAATGTTTTGATGCAAGTTTATTTTTAACTTTGGTGCCATGTTATAATCATTTCAACTTTGTTACATTAGATATCCAAATTCCATACGACATTCATAGTGTGTAGTTTGTTGCAAAGATAAAAGTAGATTTTTTAATTGTACATAAGATTTTTTATCATGAAGACATTGATGATTTTTTAAATATAATTTTGTAATTTTCTACAAAATGATATAGAAATAATATTTATTATTTGTGAAAATGTGTTAAATTTATAATTATAAAGAGACAATTAATTGCTATCACACTGATAAGAGAATTCTTTTTCAAATAAAAGGAAAATTTGTATCAGTTTATACATAAATATTATCTAGTCTTTCATTGCTGAAAGCATTTCAACTCATTTAATTTCCTAATCTCAAATAATCAAATCGGCATAATAATCATTATTTTTCATTCATATCATTCTGGTCAGTTTTCTTATATCGATCATTCTCAATAAACACTAGTGATGTGTTGTAAGTATAAATCTGGTAGATTAGTAGAACACGGGAAAACTAGAAATGTTCAAACAGTCACTAACAAGCAATCCGAAAAACAGCATTATATAGTGTTTATTGAAGATGCTAACATACTTAATGCAATTCATCGATCGTTGCTGTGAATACTTGTTTTTAGAATGATAAGAACTATTTCATGTTTTAATTTCCAATTGAAATCCTTGTTTTTATAGAAACAAATTATTGATATTTGAGACAGTGTGGCAATTTAAAAATCCACGAATCTTTTTTTTTATTGTTTGTCCTTTCAATTAATTTTTATTCTGTTGCTTTTTGAGATCTTATGACTATACTTAAAATTTTATTTTTGAATGCTGAAAATCTGAAAATGTATATTTGTCATTCTGCTGTAAATAAGTATGTCGCGAGTATGTTTTAATTGTCCACGTTACAACTGCTGTTGTAAAATCTTGATTTTCGATGTGTGCATGTTGTTGCTGTATAAATATGGTGATGGAAGTGCTTTAAAAAATCTTGGAAAAATTACAATGAATAACAAGGAATTTATAGTACAAACAATATTTTAGTGGTACAAATCACTGTTTTATACCCTTGTGAATTAAAATTCGTTGAATTTATTTTTTTTGTCTGGCCGTCTGTTAATTTTTTAAACTTTAACATTTGGCATAATTTTGAATGAAAAGTGATGGGTCCTTAATATACGCATTAGTATTCCTTGTGGCAATTATTTCAAAGGTTACTATAATATAGGACCTCGTGACCTCAACATTGGCATAAAACAAGATTTAGAAATAAACTCTAACATTAGGTATATCTTTTGAATTTTAGATGATAAGAGTTGAAATATTTTACATGTTTATTCGTTGTGGAAAGACTTTTTTGAATTAGCACTAGAAAATTGTACGCTTTAAACTTGGCTTTAATATGCAAGTACATTTGCTGAAAACTAAAACATGGTCAAAGAGAGGTAAATCAAAATAATATAAGGAATAAGACACCATACTCTTATACAATGTTTTATATGTAATTATGGTATATAAAGAAACAATGAATACCCCTATGAAAATATGTTTCTTGATATCTAAAGAATTCAAAATTATATTTTATATAATTTGGTAGCGTTTTCCATCAAAACTTTAACATGGGGTGTATTTGTTCGAATGGCAAGTGATAATTGTGAAGTATTTCAGAGGTGTATTTATTGTGATATGACTTTTCAGCTGGTACCACAAGTTTAAAATACACATACATATTTATTTCTTTTATTGTGGATTCCCTTTTAGCGCTGCAAATGGAGGATTGAGTTCCGAAATGGCTATTCAGCTCTTTAAATTAAATGCAGCAGTTGTAATTAACATATGTGTTATTGTTTCGTGTCCATTTACTCTATATCCTTTCAAAAATATATTGTTATAGCTTAAAAGCACTTAAATTACTATTCATGCTAAATTTGATTTCTTAACTGCTACTCTGGGGCATTAGTATTTTATAAAATAGTACCGCTCAGGTTTCCATTTGTATGGCATATTGGAAGTATTGTAATGAACGTCCTTTGGAAATTACCTATTTGAATATAATTTTTGTGTAGTTCAGTAGTGTCAAAGGTACGAAATAAAACATGTATTAAACGAGACCAGTGTTACAGTCGTGTCCCATGTTGTTGTCCAGCAGACATATTAGACAATGGTCAATAAGTTGCACAAAAAGCTACTTAGTATATAAGGAAAACAGTAATTACGAAATATTGTTAGTTTCGATCTTCATAAGATCTTGAATGAAACAAATTACATGTTACATGTTTTACAACTGAATGTAACTGTATTAAATTATTTTAAACAAACATGGTGACCAGATTACGTTTTACTTCAGCTAGTGTAAAAAGTTATAAGACAAATGCAATCTTAATATGTATTTATGCAAGATGAAATTTAATGCCGATAAGAAGCTTTAAATTACAAATTTCAGCGATGTTGATAGTTGAAATGGGAATCGTGAACTGGGGATCATGTGTTAAATTATGCAAATGATTTTGGTCTGTGCATAAAATACCTTTTAGAAAACGTACCAATCACCTTAACAATACAACGATAGATAATAGTAGACAACAAATGAAGATATATTAATGACTATCCTCTTCCTGTGTATTTTTTTCGTTACATCTCATAATTCATGACATCAAAAAAAATGTTTTACAAATCCAATATCTTCACTTTCATCTTTGTAAATACTCAAATTTAAGTATTTTATGTGTTATATAGGCTATGTGAGCACATATGTGTGTTGCTTTAGTATTTGTGTACCCATGTAAGGAAAGTGTTCTAAACAAATTCATTAGAAAATCATTTATTTTGATATCTATATCGCTTGTCGTGTGAATTCACATTTACCATGCTGCAGTCTTGCAATTAAAATTGTAAAAAGTCATGTATTTGTTAAGTGTTCAATCACATTTCCCATTAGTTTCTAACGTAATTTATTACTGCATTAACATTCCGAAAATTTCACTTCTCATCACTCGCTCTTGCGTGGCAGAGCAAATGTTTTCAAAAAGGGGCATTGTTAGATGTATCTCTAAATGTTTATTTTTGTATGCAATTTTTTTTTCGTATACAATCTTTAATGATATAAAAATCGTGCTATAATTATGTGAATTTTGTACATGTTTGTGAATTAAAATTGATTTGAACAAAAAGGGTTGTTTTGACACCAAGGCATCATTGAAAAGATAAATTCCTTTTATTTATTATTTTCAATTACACAATGGGGAAGGAACTGTAAATTTCATTTTCTGCATATGGCAATTTCCACAACTTATATCTCGGACAGGAATATCAAACCGTATTTGTGTTGAACGCATGGACATTACCACGTTTTTGTTAACTTCTCAAAATTCTTTTAGTTTTGTCTTACCTAAATTTTCATATTTAAGCTGGAATTTATATACATTGATTAAATAAACACAACAACGACAGTACTATCGACCAAGTGCGAATCGATAGGCACATTATCAGAGTCTAAACAAAAGATGCCATTCCGATAAAGGAATTATTACTGTCATAAAATCAATAATGTTTACGACAGTAATAATGACTTTTTCAACAATAGCATATATTGTGTTTACTATCATAATGATCTCGTTGATTCGCACTTGGTCGATAGTGGACAGTAGAATACCAATGGAACAAAGCACAAGTTTAAAATCAGAGACAAGACAAAGGCAAGAACATTAGAAGACTGAAGATAAAAGACACTACAAACCCAAAAAACACAAAAACGCAACAAAATGCAACATACAAAACATACAGCACTTACAGCGTGAACATTAAAACATTAACATATGGTGATGTGGAAGGGTATGCATGTCCTGCGCTGTATACAGCACCCACCACACTGTCAGTGGGTTAATCAAGTGTAAAACTGATACTGGTAATGTCAAATCCGGGAAGATGTGAATCTAGCTGAAAATGTCTGTGTTTATTTCTGACAGCAACATTTCATATCTACATGTATGTAAGATGTTGTGCTGACGGTCATAGAAGTTTAGCATCAAGTGTTTTGCTGATTTAATTATCGATACAATGAACAATTTAAGACTAATTTCAAGAGTCTTTTTTATTGTTCGTGAATACAAAGTGTACTCCTCCGACTGCAAAAAAATCATCAGTGGCATTAAAAGGACTCTATTTCGTTTTTCCCGGATCTTAATTGCAAAATTTTCGTTTTTTTTCAAAATGCAAAACGGGAATTTTTGGATTTTTAGTTTTAAGGTTTTGTTAACTAACAATAAGCAAGCAAAACATATCATTGATGAAAAGAAAAATAATGATTTTTGCTTTAATTTTCAGTAAATATTTTACAAAAAATGTTAACTTTGTTTTTAATATGAATAGTAAACAAACAAATACAGGGATATGTATGGAAAGCCGTTGTGGAATTTATTCCCAATTCATTGATATCTGTAAATGAATAATAGATATTAATAAGTAATTATAGATATCAATAAACCATTTATAGATATAAATAAATAATTATAGACATCTCTAATGATATCAATAAATACAGCATTATTTATTGATATTTAAAATGATTTATTGATATTATGAAATGAATTATTGATATTTACAAATGACTTATACATTTAATATAGTGTACGATTTATAGATATTAATAAACAACGTCAGTAGAATACCGAAAGAACAGTAGACGGAATTTACAAAAATTGAAGTCCAAAGACATGACCAAAACGAGGACACTGTAAACAATGACGTTAAATACAGAACACAATGACGTTAGACAGATACAAAGCACAAATATAGAAAGCACAACACTCAAATACAAGGCACTCACAGTGTAAACCCCAGTGAAACTGAGAGTGATATCAGGTGCTCCGGAAGGGTAAGCAAGTCCTGCTCTGTTAACAGCACCCGTCACACTGTAAGCGAGTCAATCTAGGAAAATGTCAAAGTCGGTAGTGAAATCCGGGAAGACGTAAATCTAGCTGAAAATGTCCGCTTTCATTTGGGATATTGACACGACATATCTTTCAATGATGTTATGGTGACGGCCATAGATTTTCATGAGGGTTGAATAACAAAATACCGAAGTTACCGTTAATTTATTTTCAGCATATGCAAATTTCGACAACTTATGTCTCATCAGTGCAGATAAAACCAAAACATTCGGAAGTCCAATAACCGAAAAACGTGTAAAAGCTGATAGAGAACAATGAACCAAGAGGATCTTAATGGAAAAACAGAGCTATGCATGAGGGAGATACTCCTTAGTTTTAAACAAAATTTTGTAAAATTTGGATGAAATCAACAATGGTTGAACGAATCCCAGACTAAGCAGCTTTTGGGACAGTGTTTTTGCTCTGTTCAAAAAATTACTGTACGTGCCCCCTCCACAGTAACGAATCAACTGTAAAATGTTAACTTCATAGGCTGGAGAGGTAGGTATATTGCTGCTAAGAAAGGTAAGTTCACAATTGGAAAATTAAAGTCATCATGCTTGTCGTATAGCTTAGATTTCAGACGTCCATCTTTGTCAATATACAACAAAAGATACAGGTACGAAGCTGAAGTAGATGTATCAGTTGTTTCTTCAATTTCAAGCTAACTAAGTTAGATCTGATGTAAATATTCCTTAAATTTAGGAAATTATTAATATCTATAAATCAATTTGGAAAATTATATCAATAAATGGTTCTGTTTATTAATATCGATAAATGATTTATTGATATCTATAATTCAAATCTTAATAAATCGCCTTTGTGACCCACATTATTTTAGTATTGGTAAGTATATTATATGAAGAGTTCAGTTGACCAAGATTATTTTTAATATCTATAATTCAATTAACGCGAATAAGTCAAGCCCTCTCTGTCTCCGATTCTCTCCTTCTACGATGGCTTGAAGACACGATGTTCATTGGACGCGTCAGCTCCTGACAGGAAAAGTCGACCAATGAAATGTCGACAAAGTTTGAGACTGCGCAAAGCGATTTCTTGTCAATATACTAAAAATTGTGTTAACAAAAGTCGTATCTTGTGTAATAATGTAATTAATTAAAGCCATCAATAAACACAGCGGGAACATGCTTCATCCGAATAGAAAAATATTGCAAAATATTTGAGTGTACGAACAAAATATATAAAATATTTGTACTCCAGGTTATCAAATGTAAATTATTTGTATTTGGTAGTTGTACGAAATGTATAGCGTATCAACAAATTGAAAGCGAGATTATGTTCCAGCTGGGACTAATGTTATTTTAGTCCCAGGTTCCAGCAATTGGATTTTTCATATACAAGTCGTCAAAACTAAATATATTTTCAATCTATTCTTTTTAAATAATTTATAAAAAGGATGTTCGTTATACAGGAAAGACATTAGTGAAACAATTCCATAGTTTAAATTTTCATAAGATCTAATATCAAAATATTTGCCTACGTTCAAAGTCACATAATCTTGTCAATCTTTATTGTGTATTTGGTGTATTCGGTTCAAGTAACGTGAAATACTCCATTCCAAGAAAGTAGTTTGAAAGTTAGGTTCTGCGTTCTTAATTCATTCGAATGAAAATATTAAATCCTTTTATTCATGCTTTTATTTTTTTTTTCCTGAGTTATTTTCTGTACTAAAAACTGCACATTTTGAAGAAAACTAATTAAAGATGTTAATCTGTTTATTGAACTTCTAAAACATGCCAATCAACAAAATTGCATAAAAATATAAATAAAAATCCTTTTAAATAAATTTTCTCTCTGCTTGCTGATGGCAACCTTATATGGGACACCTGCTGTATAAATGCCGTGAAAACGTATTTCACATTAGTGTAAAAATACACCCCTGTTTATGATACAGAGTAAACAGACGATATTTCTCCCACAATTCATAGCGATAAGACATCTAATTGACGCATTTTTGTAGTCCATGCATTCAGGCGTTCATGCAGTCAGTGAGTGGAATATAACGCCTCGGTAACATTGATCAGTATTTACAATGTATACCATATAAAGAGTTCGGTTGACCTCGATTTTTAAATTTTACGATTTGAGGTGTCCATCCACAAGAAAGAAAAGCGCTGCTGAACTCATGTATTCAAATCGTGTTCGGTGAAATAATTGAAAACATATTAATATACTGATTTTTTTATCCTTATTCAAGATGTTAAAAAATAAAATAAACCTTAACTTATTTAACCTGAATAAATAAATAGTTGCAATTAGATTAAATAAGTTTTAATGCAATGTAATTCCATTCATTTTTATGCTTAAAAGAAATGAAATTCTAATTTCACAAAATATAAACTCCATTCAAAAGGAATCTTTTTAAGTAAAATGATCATTTTTGATGTTTAACTTTAAACCGAAAACTTAAAATCTATTTTTTCCAATCATATTTATGTAAAAAAGACAATAAATTTGAATTTCGCAAAATATTAACACCCTAGAAAGATTATTTTAAATTCTCTAATAATATGTCAAGTTTAAACCGGTTTGGACCAGTTAGATAAATTTTCTTTATTCAACGTATGTTGAATAAAGCCCCGTGCTTTCCGCCAAATCTATTCGGAATACAATTCTCGGTGTTTATCATTTATCATTAGAGAAAAAGATTACACCACTTTATCCCGATTATTACCATATTTTATCCACTCTCGATAGTTAAATTTTAAAATTTTTAAATGCTCGGCAAGCCTCGCACTTAAAAATTAAAAATTTAACTATCTCTAGTGGATAAAATATGGTAATGAACGGGATCTTGTGGTGTAATCTATATGTAAATTTCAAAAAAGGGAATTGTTTTGGTCATTTTAATGAATAATTTTAAGCCAGACTTAATATCTACTTATTAGATAGGTTATTATAAGGTAAATTTTTCGAAAAATTGAATTGTTTTGGTCATTTAAATGATTAATTTAAAACAGAAGATTTGGAATATACTTTTCAAAACAAATTTATTCTAAAAAGACATTAAATTTAATTTCGCAACAGATAAACTCCTTTGAAAGATATTATGAAGAAAATTTCAAAAAAAGAATTGTTTTTGTCATTTTTAATAATTAATTTTAAGCCTTAGACTTAAAATCTATCTTTCCAATCAGATTCATGCTATAAAAGACATTGAATTTTCCCAACATATGAACTCCTGCGAAAGGTTATTATCAAGTTAAATTTTCATTAAAATGGGATTGTTCAGGTCATTTTTAATTATTAAGTTTAAACCGAAGACTTAAAATTTACTTTTCCAATCATATTTATGTTAAAAAGACGTTTAATTTTAATTTCGCAACATATAAACTCCTTCAAAAGGTAAGTATAAAGTAAAATTATTACTTATGACATATAAACTCTTCAGAACGATTATTATGAAGAATATTTTTTAAAATATGATTAAATTTTGTTTCGGTAATTTTTATTGATTAAGTTTAAACCGAAGACTTTAAATCTACTTCCCCAATCAAATATATCTAAAAAGAAATTAAAGTTTATTATTATATAGAGGACGGTAAAAGATTGAAATTTCTCAGTGAAATAAAAGTGATAATTAACTGTGAAATTATTTTCCATAATTTCACTCTAGGAAGTGACGTCATAATAGACGTTGTCAACGTTGTTGTTAAGTAAACGTCTCAGCGGATTAACATTGAAAACGTAGTTCATGGAAAGAATCTTAAACTAAACCATTAAATATGCTAGAATTTATCTATATAATAGAAACAATAACTAATCCTAGATTCTGATTATCGAAAATATTCAACTCATGATCGAAAAACACCGTAATTCACTCATGCGCTTCGTGCATTCGTGAATTACTGCGTTGTTCGATCATTCGTTGAATATTTTGCGATAATCAGAATCTCGGATTAGTTATAGTATAAATATCACAACTTATAAACTCCTTTGAAAGGTTATTATAAAGTAAAACTTATAAAAAATTGAATTACTTTCGTCATTTTTGAAAATTAATTTTCAACGGAACACTTAAAAATCTACTTTTCCACTCATATTAATGCTAAAAAGAAATAAAATTTTGATTTTACTTTAAACGTATTTTATTGTTCAATAACAAAATTAAACAATTGGATTGGACACAAGTTTTGCAACTTAGAATTGCCCTCTCCGATACATACACAAATTACACATATTTGAACACTATATACATCAATTTATATAAACAAAATTTCTAATAAATGAAGACAAAGAGAAAGAAAAAAATGGAATTCAAGAAAAAGTAGGAAAATAATAGAAATAATATTATGATATAGCCATGTCAGTGAAGCGTGTAATTAGTATTTGAACAAGTCAAGTACACCCTTCTGATTTATTGAACACGTGGAATATAAAGTGACGATCTGTGTACTGTCGATTAAAAGTGCAACTATCCTCATATTGGATTATATTATTGTTATAATTATGGATTCTTCCGTATAAGTAAGTTGAATTTAATTAACCAAGTTTGTAACAATTTAAGTACTCTATTAATCATTACGCTTCGCTGATAAGATATAATCAAAAGATGTGTGATCGTTCGGAGTCGTTGTATTGTTGTTGTTTACGGGAGACGAAAGTACATTCTAATCACAAAAAACATTTGATATATTTAAATAAGAATGTAGTTGTTTAAGGAAATAATTATTTTGGAAATCGTTTGGTGTCTTTAAGGAACTTATGAACTTTTGAAAAAATTGCCATGTTGTTTATTTCATCATGAAGTTGTTCATTTCCATGCAGTAAAATGTTTTTATTTATTTCCAGTCCGCCAAGATCCAATGTATTAAGTTCCGTAAATAAAACATTTCTTTCGACAGAATATTTTACACAATCTAATAAATAATGTTCAACATTTATCCACATGAGCAAGAAGCATTATGTACTAAATTTGAATGAAACAGATCTCCATTTAATGAACTACAATTGTTACGTAATCTTGTATGTAACACATTCAACTACCTATCGCCGCTGTAGAAATATTTACGTTTTTTAAGTGATAGAAAATACTTTTGGTGGAGTTTAAACTTAAAAGCCGAAAAAGTTGGCAGTTGACGCAAGTTCAGATCCAATGAATTCCATTCTTTTATTACAGCAGGAAACTATGATCGCTGATACAATGACAATCTATGAATTGGTTGTGAAATATTTTGGCTATTCCTTAAATTGTAGGGATTTGTTTCAGCAACTGTAGGTGGAACTTGCTCTGTTAAGTAATCAGGTGTTTAATTATTCAAAATTTTATAAAATAACAGTAATTTTTTAACTTCCCGTCTTGTTTCGAGTTTTTCCCAACCAATTTCATTATAGATAGAGTTTATACTAGCAAAAGATGGAAGTCCAGTAACAATTCGTGCTGCCTCTAGCTGTACCCTTTCTAGTCGATTTGAATTTACTTGTCCACAATTGTCCCATACTTCCGATGAATATTCTAAAATTGGTCTTATAAATGTAATATATATTTTCTCTAAGTATTCCCTTTTTAATTTGTATTTCAATTTTCTTAAAACATTAAGTTGCTTCGAAGCAGTTTCTATTATCCTATCAATATGTTTATTCCACTTACAGTCGCTGCTAAACACAACCCCAAGGTGTTTTTTGTGAGTTTAATAGGATGTAATGTAGTTTGGTCAAAATTAAAAGATTAGTTACACTCCCCCCCCCCTTGTATCAAAAACCATTATATCCGTTTTACTAGAATTGAATTTCAGTTGCCATTTGTTTGACCAGATTTTCAAAACGGACAAGTCACCATCTATCATATCTTTTAAAGCTGTTTCATCGGTAGCTTCATGACCTATTGATGTATCGTCAGCAAAAAGTCTTCCCAAGCCCACGATATCATCAGTGATATCATTTATAAATATTAAAAATAACAAAGGGCCCAATACTGAGCCCTGGGGCACACCTGATTTCAAATTACCCACTTTAGAGAGCGCATCTTTAATCATAACTTTTTGAGTTCGATCAGATAAATAACTTTTTAACCAATCTAACAATTTATCTTTAATACTATATTTTTCTAATTTGAACAATAGACCTTTAATCCAAACTGTATCAAATGCCTTACTTATGTCCATAAAAGTAATGCTGGTTACTAATTTAGCTTCCAAGGCAAGTAAAATTTTATTATATAGTTCAATCAACTGATGTGTAGTAGAAAAACCTGGTATAAAACCAGACTGAAATTTATGTAATAAATTATTATCTATCAAATGATTAAAAATGTGCTTGTAAATTATTTTTTCAAATATTTTGCTCACACAAGAAAGAAGAGAAACGGGTCTGTAATTAGAGGGCAAGGATTTGTCACCAGCTTTAAACAATGGAATAACATGTGCCATTTTCCAGTCTGTTGGGAAAATATTTTCGCTCAATGATTTGTTAAAAAGCAAACATAGAGGTTTAGAAATCTCATATTTGACTGAAATTAAAATCTTATTACTTATAAAATCAGGTCCTACGGCCTTATTAACATTTAAAGTTGATATAATATCTACTACGTCT